>BQNB010090289.1:0-27183 GCA_026074375.1 Tanacetum coccineum | reverse complement strand
ATGGAGGGGTGATGATTCATTTTACTTGTAATAAGGTGTGTGTGTTTCTCTCTCTAGAATACACATATCTTTCCTTTCTCTCACTAAATAATATGGCTAAACATTTGTTCAATCCTCCTCGACCTCCGGATTATGTCTCTTGTTATGTGAATCTTTATGGGTAACAAGTGGTATCAGAGCTGGAGGGGTGTATTGTATCATTTGTTTGTTGTTCCGGTTATTGTTCATCATGGTCATGTTACTATTCATTACTGTTTACTCGGTTACTGTTCATCATTTTTTTTGTGAATAAGTCAACAACATGTTGTTTAATGTTGTTATCATTTCTATCTTAATCTGGTTTCACGTCTGCTTCCTTTTCGGTGCTTAAAAGTCAAGAACAAAATAGGGTTTCACTTTTCTTGGTTGCGTTTTGATAAGAAAAAAGGTACAAAAGTACAAAATTTTGTCTTGCATTTTGGTTCTCAAAGTTGCGTTTTGTCTTCACAACAATGACTTGCGTTTTGTCTCAAAACTACGTTTTGGTATTGCGTTTTGATGTTGCGATTTGTACCAATATTGAAGTCCTTTACGATGAACATCTATTCGTTACGCTGCCAAAATTTTACACACATTGCGTTTTGTCCCGAGAAACTTGTTGAGTTTGGTGGAAAAGAAGGTTGCGTTTTGTCTAAAAGTGTATTGCGTTTTGTCCAAGTTGCGTTTTGACTATTGAGATTTGTCAAACATTCTTGGTTGAGATTTGCCAATCGTTCTTCGTTGAGACTTGCTACACCTTGACCTTCTTTAGACAACAAACCTCAAGGACTTAGAACTTCATTTTGGACTTAACATACAATCAATTAACATAAACAAACCTCATAATCAACCTTAACTTCAAATTAATTATTCATTTACGGTTTCTTCTTGATTTTGTAAAATCCCGCGAAAGATACGATTCTTTTCTCGGTTTTAATCAAAGATTTGTAAAATCCCGTGAACGTTAATTCATTTAAAACCACAATCAATCACTTCATAACACTTAAGATCCGATATCCATTTACAACAACTTCATCAAAATGTCAAATTCAAATACCAATTTGCAAACTCAATCATCAAATGCTCTTCATAATGCTATCATATAAGCGGGTAGCAAAGATCGTCCACCAATGTTAGCACCGGGTAATTATGTTTAGTGGAAATCTAGAATCAAGAGATACATTGACACCAAACCTAACAGTGAACTCATCCACCATTGTCTCCAAAATCCAACATACACATATTAATGGGCTGAGAAAACAGTTTTAGTTGCTGAAGGTAGTTCTGAAACAACTACAGAGAGGTATATGGAGAACTATAAGAATGTTTCACAAGACATACGAGATCAACTGAATGCTGAAGCTGAAGCCATTCAGATCATTCTCACAAGGATAGATAACGATATCTACTCCACAGTTGATGCTTGTCCGAATGCATGTGAAATGTGGAAAGCCATTGAAAGGTTGAAACAAGGTGAATCAATCAATGTTCAAGATCTTGAAACCAATTTATATTGGGAGTTTGGAAAATTTACAAAGGTACAAAATTTTCTCTTGCGTTTTGGTTCTCAAAGTTACGTTTTGTCTTCACAACAATGACTTGCGTTTTGTCTCAAAACTGCGTTTTGGTATTGCGTTTTGATGTTGCGATTACTAAGATTGAAGACCCTTTTGCAAGAAAATGTAAACGTCATGCTGCCAAAATTTTAGAAATCTTGCGTTTTGTCTATCAAGATGGGTTGCGTTTTGCCCACCAAGACAGATTGCATTTTGCCTTGGTTGCGTTTTATGATTCTTGAGTTTTGTTAAACCAAGACCTAAACCGAGTCAACTCGGTATTTACCGAGTTGACCCGGTCAAGACTCAATCGAGTCCAAACCAAAACAGAAAAGAAAGAAGAAGCAGAGACAATACAACAACAACATCAACAAACAACAGCCAACAACCTACAACAACAATTAACATCATCAACAGCCAAAATCTGACTCGATCTACCTATTCTCTTCGTCACAATAACCATCTCCATCTCCAACAGACTCGAACACGAATTGAAAATTTTAAGATCTCAGTATTTTCTTCTTTTCGTATTGCACATCAGTTTTAACAATCTTTTAAGATCGAGACCAAGAAAGAAGATATCATCATTGATCTGTTGAAAGCCACTCTCTTTCTTTTTATATATCCGAATGTAAAAAATGAATTATAACAACTATGTTATATTCATTCTTGGTTCGTCTATACCTGTATGGGATTTGATGTGAACAGATTGGGTTATGGTTTTGATGATTCAATCTTGAAGCAATTGAAAGATTTTAGAAATTGATTATTCTTCTTCTTCTCTCGATCTGTTTTCCCTTTGGAAGAAAGATGGTGGTGGCATGTGTGAAAGGGAATAGGGATTAGGGTAAATGTGAGTGAATTTAGGGATTTGCTTTTTATCCCTAACTTAATGTTCAGTTATAACTTTCACATGGACCTTGTACACTGTTAATTCGTTGGGCAGGCTATCACTTGGGATGTATTAGGCCAGTTTAATTAAAGAAACATATTGGGCCGAAAATGATGTATGGGCTGGTTGATGGTAATGATGTTGGATCCGGATATAGCAATTGCTAAGTGGGCTGATTTGTTGTTAATAACTCCGAAAATTTCATTTATTTTGGCTAAATGATTTTTGGATTAAGCCGGGAATAAAATACTATCACGTCAAGTTGGACTAGACAATGTTGATCCGTTAACGTTATTCAAAATAACATTTATCATGTTTAACGACATTCTTGAACAACAACACAACAAACATGATACATAACACTACAAACGATCCAAATAAGATTCACTTAAACGTCAAAACGGCTAAAGATTCGGATTCAAATGTCAAGTGATCACGGAGTTTAGTTGGTATCCCTTATTTGAGTTTGAAGTGGGTTTCACGAAGGCGTCTACTTATTTCATCATCGAGACTTCCTTCTACTTTCTACCCCTTTTCTTCAAACCCAATCTATCGATTGATGACTTGCTTGAACGTATACAGTTATGATTGAGACTTGGATTATCTAGTTATACCCGATGTAAGGAGTTACATTGTAGTACTCACGGGTTATAGCTATCACTTAAAGGAGTTACGTTGTAGTGCTCAGTGTCACACGCAGATGCCGATGTGGATAGTCTCAAGAGGTGTTGTACTTATTTTGGCTCTTAGTTGAGTGTATAGGGTACTTAGAGGCTTTCTTCTGCACCGTTCTTCAATCAACAACAGTGCAAGCTTAAGTAACAAATTTAGGGAATTCTACTTCATTTTCAAGTTTGGTATATCGAGTTTACTTCACCAAGTGATCACAACAATAGCCGACAGAATACGAGGTTGGTAATTTAGCCATAGAGTAAAAGGTTGAGATATGATCAGCAACTCTCACGGAATATTTGAAGCTACTGAACGTCAATGGTACTTCATAGTCTTAGTAAAATGTTTCAAAGTTCTTCAATGTCTTTCATAACTTTTTAAGATTGTTGCTTATGACAAGAACTTCTCGAGTATATGGTCGTACACGTCAATGATGCTTCCGAGAGTTCAAAACCATCATGGGGGAATATTTGTACTTTGATACTTTGATGTTATCAGGTCAACTTCCAGGTGGAAGTAGTCTATACTACTTCACTTAATATGGTTTGTGAAGTATTATGCATGCATGAGAAGAATTGTTGCTGATCTTTTGCATGTTCCCCCGAACGGATAATCATCAAGACCGAATGTCATGATACAGTATAGAAGCACTATTAGATGGTGTGGTTGACTGTTTCTTCTACTAAATTCCGCTGTGCACTTTAAATGTCAATGTTAGAAGATCATTCAAGCTACATCAATGTTTCAGAATCTGCTCAAGATACGGATGTTGGTTTGGGGGGAAGCCGATTTAGAAACTTCGCCAAAAAGGAGTCTATGAAGAAAGCTTTTAAAGACATGCTGCATGAATTGGGGGGAAGTTAATCCAACTCATCTTCAGCATTGGTTCCAGAACAAGTCAAGACAAAGAAGATCCAAGCTGGAGTACAAGTTTTAAGACTAGAAGACAAAGACGTCATCTTCAGCATTGGAAGCGCCTTGGATGTCATTGTACTTTGTTGTATTTGTACTTGTTAGAAACATTGTAAGTAATTCCGTATGCCCACATATTGGGGGAAGATTGTTAGCCTTAAAATATGTCGGCTGTTACGGAATTACATTAGTTTACATTAGCCGGACACGCAGGGACTAGAAATGTCAAGTGTAGTAAGTAGATCGTGTCCCGAGCTATATATACCCCCTCCATACTTCCATAGAGGGGTAAGGATTCATTTTACTTGTAATAAGGTGTGTGTTTCTCTCTCTAGAATACACACATCTTTCCTTTCTCTCACTAAATAATATGGCTAAACATTTGTTCAATCCTCCCCGACCTCCGGATCATTGATCTTGTTATGTGAATCTTTATGGGTAACAGAGGAAGCCGCATTTCAATTGATTAAACAAAAGCTGTGTAGCGCACCCATTCTGGCCTTGCCTAAAGGATCAGAAAACTTCATTGTTTACTGCGATGCTTCGCATAAGGGTTTGGGTGCCGTGCCCATGCAAAATGAGAAATTTATAGTCTATGCTTCTCGACAACTAAAGATCCATGAGAAAAACTACACAACTCATGATCTGGAACTTGGAGCTGTGGTGTTAGCTCTTAAGATGTAGAGACATGACTTATACGGAACAAGGTGAACCGTATTTACTGACCAAAAGAG
This sequence comes from Tanacetum coccineum, assembly GCA_026074375.1. Classification (NCBI taxonomy): domain Eukaryota; kingdom Viridiplantae; phylum Streptophyta; class Magnoliopsida; order Asterales; family Asteraceae; genus Tanacetum; species Tanacetum coccineum. The sequence goes on along the minus strand of BQNB010090289.1, from coordinate 22,399 downwards.
TTTACAACATACCCTCGATCAAAAAGAGTTGAACATGAGGCAACAGCGTTGGTTGGAGTTACTTAGTGATTACGATTATGACATTCGTTATCACCCAGGGAAAGCAAACGTTATTGCTGATGCTTTGAGCAAGAAAGAACGGTCTAAACCTTTAAGGGTCCGAGCCTTAGTCATGACTATTGGCTTGAACCTCCCCAAACAAATCCTAGAAGATCAAACCGAAGCATTAAAACCTGAAAACCTCACTGCTGAAGATGTTGGAGGTATGCTCCGACAAGACCTTACAAAGGAAAGGTTGAAACCCCGTGTGGACGGAACTCTATGTTTAAACAACAGAAGTTGGTTACCGTGTTATGACGACTTAAGGACTCTAATCATGCACGAGTCTCATAAGTCAAAATATTCCATTCATCCGGGTTCTGACAAGATGTATCAATGGTGGCCTAACATGAAGGCAAATATTGCCACTTACGTTAGCAAGTGTCTGACTTATGCTAAAGTCAAGGCAGAGCACCAAAAACCTTCTAGGTTGCTAGTCCAACCAGAGATTCCAGAATGGAAGTGGGAGAAAATCACCATGTGTAACACCCCCAAAAATATATGTCGCAGCGGAAATGTGTTCGGGGGAGTTACTTAATAATACAACAACACAAGATACAAGAGAACGACCTCTAAATGTGTCATTTGAAAAGTAATCTCGTTGATTTTCTTGAAATTGATATAACATTTGTCCCATAATTGCATCATAATGAAAAGCTTAAAAGCAATACAATGAGATTTGATCATTTGTATATAAGTAGAAATCCATGAATGAAATCTTGTCAATTTAGACTCCAATGCACATCAGTAACCAAGCATCTAGTTCACCTGAGAAAAACATGCTTAAAAACGTCAACATAAAGTTGGTGAGTTCATAGGTTAGTTAAAGTATAAATGTAAATTCCAATGAATGTATTTGTCTACTGTGTCGTCACAGTACCATGTAAAACGTTTAGTGACTACTGTCTCTCTACAGTATCATAAAATGATTTAAAATGTTGGATCAAAGATTTGTAATGCATGCCTGACCTATTTCAATCCTTAAATAGTCACAAAATGTATGAATATATGTTCAAATCCAAGATTTGTAATGTATGCATGACCATTGTATCTAATACAATAGTCACCATTTGTGATTATGATTACACACCTAAGTTCATGAAACTGTGACGTAGACTTGTTTGTATGCCACTTTATTCAAGGCACTGTAAGAATGTACCCATCGTAGGTTGTCCCCTCCAAGAACACCCGGGCAGTAATAAAAATATTCATGTGTATGTGATTGTTGGCCCCGCAGGCGCCAATCCAATCATGATCCGACATGGTATAACGTTCGTTCCCGGTGATAGCTAGTCACCCGAACGGGGATTGTCAATCCCAAATAGATCTATCTTATAACATTCGCGCTTACCCTCCGAGTAATTAACAGTTCATGCAACTTAAGCTAATCCATAATCATTAGAATGAAATCCAAGTTGTAGTATCCATAAGTGAAAACTAGTGATGTATCTCATCGTGAGATATGTAAATGAGTTTGTAAACACATAAGTAATCGACCATGTAAATGAATTTGTAAACACGTATATAATCGTCCATGTAAATGAATTTGTAAACAAGCATGTTCTCACCCCAAAAATATATGTAAAACAAGTAAAACATGGGGCTATAAACTCTCCTTGATAACGAAGAACGATATGGCAGATAGGCATCTAATATGCACAACACAAACGGAAGACGAAACGGCTTAACCGAGAAGTTGGTATTTATCTTAACGGTTAAATCCTACTAGTTTAGGATAATGAATTTAGTTACCCGATGGATGATTACATCAACGCGACCCGTTGATAAAAGATTTAGGTTCAGAGTGGCAGTTTGGTTTGGTGGTTGGTTCGGTAAAATAATTCAAAAGTATATAATTCATATGGTGAATTATATAACAAAATATATTCCATATATATTACCTTGAAAAATGAACAATTTATATAATTCATACAACGAATTATATAATAACGACCAGAAATCAAAAGATTAATTTGAAGTATATTGTACCTTGCAAGTATTATATAATAAGCGTGAGTAAATAATTAAACCAAATGGTTTGACACGTTTTCGGAGATCGCCAATTTATTAAATAAATAAAAGTTCTTGCATAAACGAAATCGTACGTTTTAAAGTTACCAATTAAGTAAACGGTGTTTCTAAAGTCCGTACCAAAGTTATGACTTTATTTTCTAGCCAGGATTTATAAAATAACATTTTATAAATTAGTATTTTGTTTGTTATCGAGTTATTGTGAAATTATAATTTAAAACATCTTTAAATTATAACTTAGTCCATTTACCGTCCTTCAAAGACGATAGGAGTTGTATCTAAAAATAATAAGTATATACATTTTTAGAAATTTTGCCATGACCTTTTCGTTTATGTGACATTTCCCATTTTTACAAAACTCAACATTTTCCACTTTTCAATCAATCAATCTAGGTTGCAAAATATATTCGTGTTTCAATATTTATCTAGACGATATTTAAATACTAAATAAAATAAATAAAGTCAAACACGCTTTTAAACGATGAACGAAACACGCCATATGTGGGCTTTCAAAACCACAACCAAACACCCTTGTGTTGGCGTTTACCACAAACCAAACGCACTCATTCGGTGCTGCTGCCAAAACCAAACGCACACGCTGTGGTTCTGACCCGCGAACCAAACGCCCCTACTGTCCCAAACACCCCTATTTGAGTTTCCTGTAATCCCAAACACACCCTTAGCTGATTTTTGCTCACCCAAACGCCCTCTTACTGTCTTTCTGCTAACCCCAAACGCACCCTTATGTGTTTCCTGCTAAACCAAACACCCCTGTTTGGTGTTATCACATCCAAACGCACCCGCTGTGGTGCTAAACCCCAAGCCAAACGCACCCTGGTGGTGTTTTACTAAACCAAACGCACCCTTGGTGGTGGTTGTTAAGCCAAACGCACCCTATTTGGTGGTGGTGACTGCCAAACGCACCCTTGTGGTGGTGGCAGCCAACCAAACGCACCCTATATGTGATATAACAAACCAAACGCACTCTTGGTGCGAGTATGAAAACCAACCGCACCCTCTTGGTGCTTTGCTTAAACCGAACGCACCCTTAGTGGTGTACATAAAACAAAACGCACCCTTATTGTGTGGTTCATCTAAACCAAAACGCGCCCAAAGCTGAACCAAACGCACCCAAAAATTTACAACAGCCCAAACGCTCCTTTTTGTTGTATTTCAGCCTAACCGAACGACCCTCACGCCTGCTAACCACAACCAAACGCATCCTTTCGGCCCTACATTAAACCCAACGCACCGTTGGTGTATAACAAAACCACACGCACCCTAATCTATGAAAACCACACCGAACGCACCCTGCTGGTGTGAGTCACGCAACTCGACGCACCATTGTTGTTATGACAGCCCAACGCACCCGGGGTGGTGATAACCACATAAACAAACACACCCTCGTGGTGTTTATCAAAACCAAACGCACGCTTTTCATGCTTGAGCCAAACCAGACGCACCCCTTAGGTGGTGGCTGGTGATGTCGTGAGGGTGGCAGTGACGATGGTGTTGGTGAAAGGTGGAGATGGTAGCAGCGACGGTGAGGATGGAGTAGGGTGGTGAATGGCGCGGCGCGGCTACTGGAAGGGGGGGGGGGCGTGTGGCAGCGAGTGGTATGGTAGATCGGATAGATCGGGTGATGAGAAACGTTTTTGGTTTCGACCGAAAATCTTGCCGAAAAAGTTTTCCGGTAGCGGCGGCGGTGGCCGGCGGCCGAAATCCGGCGGCGGCAGCGGGAGCTCGCCGGAAAAATTGAGAGAGGAGAGAGAGCATGTAATATGTTTGTGTGTTTAAATTTTGATGAAATGAAAAATATGTGTATAACTTTTATATTTATAGTAAAAGTTATAAATTGAAATGATAAATGCTCAATAGTTTAGGGTTAATTGTGTAAGTTTTTAATATAGTTTTGATAACTATCGGTTCGAGACTCGTTTGAACTAGTTAACAGTCGATTCGAGTCACGAAACTTGCGCCATTGTTTTCCAAATCATTTTTCTGATAAAAATGAGTATTTACTTGATTGTATTTCATAAATATTTTTATAACATTTATAAAAATATTTGTTATTTATTTTATGACCCGGTTATGCCTTGACCGAAAATAAAATGAATTTTTAACTCGAATATTCGCGTTATCAACAAACGCTTTTGAATAAAATGTTAAATGATTTTATTTAATGTTTATATTAAATAAATAGTGATAATTAAAAATAAAATTAATTTTTTTTGTGTCGGTACGCGTTGTGTGCGCTGTTCAAAATTTTGCGAGGCTGTTTTAGCCCTTTTCCGCTTGTTTCCAAGTCTCGGGTAAATCTAAAAAGCTGTCTGGAATGTCGTTCTACATCAAATTGCTTTAGAGTCCGAGTTGTGAAAACGTGATTTAGTGGTTCGTTTTCGATACGTCAGCTTAGAAATAATCTATACCTTTTTCGTTTTCAAGTCAAATGAGTTGAAAATAACTTTGTACTCGAGGTGTGTAATAATAAATATGATTTATTATTAAAATATGTTCCGAAAATTTTTACCAGTTACGCGGTAATCGTTTTCATGCGACGATAAAAGACAAAAGTCAAAAAGTCAAATCGGACCTGAAAAGTCAAGGGTAAAATAGTCATTCAAAATTCCGAAAATTGCTTGATGTTACAGTACCTACCCCTTAAAAAAATCTCGTACCGAGATTTAATTTATGTTAACCGTTTGTGTGACCAAGAAAAGATTTAGGATTTAATAAACCAGTTCTAAACAAGACGCTGATAACTTTATTCAACAAAATTTGATGTTTCGACACTTCTTCATATACCAAAAGTTTTGGCTAAGTTTGACCAGGATATTTAATCCATTAAAACAGGTATCTCAAAAATATCATTACAGATCTTATGACTGATATAACCGCGTCATGAAGAAAGTCTCTTAATAGTGAAAACATCGAAGGAGAAAGTGTAGTCGCGTGAGTATGTCTGTATACAGTTTTAAATATTCCAGGACGGAGTCTCGTTTATGATATCTGTAATGTTCAATGATTAATAACGCACGAGGCTAATAGATGTAAGTATCCAACTTGCTTAGCAGTACCAGGATGTATCGCGACCTAAGTCTTCGTACTAGTGGCCCGAAATGAATAGTTCAACTATCTGTTTCGTCGGTATGTGTTTATCTGGTTTAAGGGGGGTTGCATTACCTATTGGATAAAGTTGTACCAGCTGGGACCGCTCCAGGACCCAACAGCAGCGACCATAACATCAATAACTATACAACTGGTGATGGGATGCCGAGAATGAGGACATTTCGAGAAACAATATTCCCAGAATAAAGTTCAACAAATGGGAGGAGCTCGCGGAAGAGCTTATGCGATAGACGGCAGCATATGGTACTCAGTCGTTAGTTCGAGGATGAATCAAATCCATTAGTTCAAGTGTGTAACAAGTCTGTTAGTTCCACGATCGCGAGGATTAGCAACGGCAAAAGTAATAACTTAAGAAGGAGATAAGGTAGTTCAAGAGTGGCCTTAAGGTTTTCGTTGAGTGGTAAGACGCCATCGTGTTTCTAGACCTTCTTAACGGATTCCGGTGATTATCGAGTTCAGGTTCTTACTCGTGTCATATTGGATACCATTAAGCTCACTCATTTATAATTCATTACTTACATAAAGAAGCGTCCAAATTTATGTAAGTAAGAAATGATAAACTTATGGTTCGGTGATTTATAATTTATTTATTTAACTGAAGAGGCGTCCCAATCCTTTCAAATAAATAAATTATAAATCATCCTACTTAATAATTCCCGGTGCAATACGCGTACTCTCATAACCTTCAAGGTGGTTGACATGACGATGCATGTGTTCTACTGAGTATGGGACGAGTGTTCCAAACTCGTCTTCGGAGACGGGGAGTAAAACTATCAGGGAAATCACATAGTTTTTCAAGATCGTTAACGAGTACTCGGTTAGAGTAAATAAGGTAAAAGTCTCGATGAACCAGTCAACATAGCAATTATCATATAAATCCTCCTATTACAAGTCCCGCCCATACAAGACTTGTAATACTTAGATTCACACATAATTCTATGTAAACAGAACTGTGACGGGTTTTGTTAACATAGCAATTATCATATCAATCCTCATATTACAAGTCCCGCCCATACAAGACTTGTAATACTTAGATTCATACATAATTCCATGTAAACAAAATTTGGCGGTCTTCGTGTAATACGATATTGTATAAAGCTATGAAGAAAAATAACATTATAATAACCCTTTATATTAACTAACTGTCAGAGAACTAAATGAGACCTATTGTGCAACGACACAATGTCTAAGAAGTAAAATGAATCATTGGTAACTTACAATGTTCTGAAGGTAATAAATGAGACCATTGTGCCACTCATAATATCTTAAGAAATTTTCTAGAATTGTAATAAATTAACTCTAAATAAAAAAAAGTACGATAAACGCAAAAGTGAAATGCAAACCAAATATTATATATATAAATATAAATAAATAGTAAAAATATAAATATATATATATATATATATATATATATATAATATATAGCATTAAGCACTTAATGTAACAATTAACCTAAGCAAGAAAGAAGTAGTGTTAACACTTTGAAATGTTGCTGTGATGCCAATTTTTATGAAAACGGTATAGTCTACACCCCAAAAATATATGTCACAGCGGAAATGTGTCAGGGGGAGTTACTTCATAATACAACAACACAAGATACAAGAGAACGACCTCTAAATGTGTCGTTTGAAAAGTAATCTTGTTGATTTTCTTGAAATTGATATAGCATTTGTCCCATAATTGCATCACAATGAAAAGCTTGAAAGCAATACAACGAGATTTGATCATTCGTATATAAGTAGAAATCCATTAATGAAATCTTGTCAATTTAGACTCCAATGCACATCAGTAAATCAAGCATCTAGTTCACCTGAGAAAAACATGCTTAAAAATGTCAACATAAAGTTGGTGAGTTCATAGGTTAGTTAAAGTATAAATGTAAATTCCAATGAATGTATTTGTCTAGTGTGTCATCACAGTACCATGTAAAACGTTTAGTGACTACTGTCTCTCTACAGTATCATAAAATTATTTAAAATGTTAGATCAAAGATTTGTAATACATGCCTGACCTATTTTAATCCTTAAATAATCCCAAAAGGTATGAATATATGTTTAAATCTAAGAATTGTAATGTATGCATGACTTATTTCAATCCTTAAATAGTCAAAAAATGTATGAATATATGTTCAAATCCAAGATTTGTAATGTATGCATGACCATTGTATCTAATACAATAGTCACCATTTGTGATTATGATTACACACCTAAGTTCATGAAACTGTGACGTAGACTTGTTTGTATGCCACTTTATTCAAGGCACTGTAAGAATGTACCCATCGTAGGTTGTCCCCTCCAAGAACACCCGGGCAGTAATAAAAATATTCATGTGTATGTGATTGTTGGCCCCGCAGGCGCCAATCCAATCATGATCCGACATGGTATAACGTTCGTTCCCGGTGATAGCTAGTCACCCGAACGGGGATTGTCAATCCCAAATAGATCTATCTTATAACATTCGCGCTTACCCTCCGAGTAATTAACAGTTCATGCAACTTAAGCTAATCCATAATCATTAGAATGAAATCCAAGTTGTAGTATCCATAAGTGAAAACTAGTGATGTATCTCATCGTGAGATATGTAAATGAGTATGTAAACGAGTTTGTAAACATTCATGTAAACACATATGTAATCGACCATGTAAATGAATATGTAAACACGTATGTAATCGACCATGTAAATGAATTTGTAAACACGTATATAATCGTCCATGTAAATGAATTTGTAAACAAGCATGTTCTCACCCCAAAAATATATGTAAAACAAGTAAAACATGGGGCTATAAACTCACCTTGATGTTGAAGAACGATTGACAGATAGGCATCTGATATGCACAACACAACGGAAGACGAAACGGCTTGACCGAGAAGTTGCCGTTTATCTTAACGGTTAAATCCTACTAGTTTAGGATAATGAATTTAGTTACCCGATGGATGATTACATCAACGCGACCCGTTGATAAAAGATTTAGGTTCCGAGTGGCAGTTTGGTTTGGTGGTTGGTTCGGTAAAATAATTCAAAAGTATATAATTCATATGGTGAATTATATAACAAAGTATGTAATATATTCCATATATATTACCTTGAAAGATGAACAATTTATATAATTCATACAGCGAATTATATAATAACGACCAGAAATCAAAAGATTAATTTGAAGTATATTATACCTTGCAAGTATTATATAATAAGCGTGAGTAAATAATTAAACCAAATGGTTTGACACGTTTTCGGAAATCACCAATTTATTAATAAATAAAAGTTCTTGCATAAACGTAATCGTACGTTTTAAGGTTACCAATTAATTAAACGGTGTTTCTAAAGTTCGTCCCAAAGTTGTGACTTTATTTTCTAGCCGGGATTTATAAAATAATATTTTATAAATTAGTATTTTGTTTGTTGTCGAGTTATTATGAAATTATAATTTAAAACAATATTTAAATTATAACTTTGTCATTTTATCGTCCTTCAAAGATGAAGGAATTGTACTAAAAATAATCAATATACATTTTTTCGAAATTTCGTCATGACCTTTTTTGTTTAATAGTGACATTTCCCATTTTTACAAAACTAAACGTTTTCCACTTTTCAATCAACCAACCTATGTTTAAAACATCGCATGTTTTAATAAGTACATATTTTAAACAAAAGTTAATAACTAACTAAACAATAACCAAGAAAACCCTAATGTGGGTTTATTGTATCTCAACTACACAACCGAAAGCTGTTAAACAACAAACCAAACACACCTTTGAGTGTTTCACTGTCATACCAAACACCCCCTTAATGGTGTTTAACTGCCCCACCAAAACACACCCTTATGGTGTTAACTACTAACCCAACACACCCACCTTGTTTGGGTTATTTCTATTTTCCCTGCTATCCCAAACCGCCCCTGATGGGTGTATTTCCTGCAATCCACCAACACACCCCTTTGAGGTATTTATTCAATCCCAAACACCCCTGCTGCCATAAAACATAATCCAAATGCACCTTGGTTGGACGTTTACAGCTGAGAACAAGCACCCTCTTTGGATCGCGGCTGCAACCGAAACAAATACGCCCTTGTGGCGGTTATAACCCAACACGAACACCCCCTTTGCGGCTTTCCTGTCACCGAACAAACAAACACCTCTTGTGGGGTTTTACCCCTAACCAAAACGCACTCTTGCTGTGGTGTTTTTACCAGGACCAAACGCACCCTTGTTGGGTCTGTATAAAACCAACAAAACCAACAGCACCCAGTTGTGGTGGTTTTCCACCAGAACCAACACCCTCTCACGTGTGTTTTATATCGAAACAAACACCTCCTTGCTTGTGTGTTGTTTTACACCCGAACAAACACCCCCTTTGGCTTCTTACCTAGAAACAACACCACTCGTGAGAGTATGAGGGAGCGTTGTGAGATGATAGATTCGGTGTGAGACAGTGGATGGTTATGGTGTCGAGGAAGATGTTGGGATGGTGTGACGAATGGTGTGGGCTGATGGTGGGGCGGTGCACCGCGTGGAGTGAGCATGGTGGTGGGGATCGGATAAATCGGTTGGTGAGAAACATTTTTGGACTCGGCCGGAAAACTTGCCGGAAAAGTGGCGGCGCCTGAATACTCGCCGGAAAGTGACCGGAGAAGATGACCGGTAATTACAGGATCTCCGTGCAGCGACAGGTGGTGGCCCGAAAAAAAGCTTGGCCCGGTACACAGATGGTGACCGGGAAACCGTTTTCGACGGCGGCGGCTGATGGCCGTAATACTCTCCGGCGGCCACGCTGAGAGTGATATCGTGAGTAGGGAGAGAAAATTTGTTTACATTTGTAGTTGTGTGAGTTTAGAGTTGTGACATGAGATAGGTGTTAGTTGGGGTACATCATACCCAAACTTTTAAAAACCAAAGTGTCAAGAACACAATAGTTTCAAGGGGGTCTTTCAGTGTAAATATAAATTGAGTAGTTTTTGTAAAACAACGGTTTCGGAGTGTGCTCGTTGAACTAGTTAACGGTCGATTCAAGTCACGAAACTTGTGCCATTGTTTTCCAAATCATTTTTCCTATAAAAATGAGTATTCATTTTATAACATCTCTAATATATTTTACAAAGTTTATATTTAAATCATTTTGTTAATTATGAGTAACACGGTTAAGCTTTAACCGTAAAATAAAGTTTAGCTTGATTATTCACGTTTTTAATTAAACGCTTTTGAATAAAATGATCAATGATTTATTAAATATTTTCATTTAAAAGAGTGATCATTAAAATATAATTTAATTATTTACGTGTCCGGTACGTGACTGTGTGTGCAATCAAAACTTTGCCAGGGGTCTTTTTTTTTACTTAATCTTTATCTGCTTGCCTTTGGGGTCTCGGTTAAAACAAAAAAAGTGTCCAGAATGCCGTTTTATTCAAACGCTAGCATACCTCCATAACTAATATCTCATTTTGCAGATCTGTTTTTGCTAAGTCAAACTTAGGAATAACATCTACTTTCCTTGTTTTCAAGTCAAATGAGATTGAAAATCAAATTTATAAATACAATCATGTAAAAATTAATAGAATTTATTAATTTTAAATATTTCTTGAAAATTTACCGATTGACCCCAGTAAATCGTCGGTTTAATATCGACAAATAAAAAAACGTCAAGAAGTCAAAAAGTCAATTCAATACCATAAAAAGTCAAAGGGTAAAAAGTCATTTTATAGTTTACAAAAATTATGGGCTTTGTCACATAATTTCTGTATTGTTTTCTAATAAATTGAAAATTTGAAGTAGACACATTTCCCAAAAGCATCTTGCTTCTCGTCAGCTAAGGCGCTCCTCTTCAACTTTGCGCATCCTTGCGGATTGCAACATAATCTAGCCTAAGCACGACTTAAGCTCACACACGCTCTGTCGGAGGGCAAAGTACTGATGATCGCAACCGAAAAATCTGCAAATAGCGTTCTCATTTCCGCAAAGCGGATGCTAACACACTGGTAGTATTCATTGCGGAAAGCGACTGATTTTGTAATGCTTAGTTACCTGATGTCGTTTCGAACTTACAGCTCACATACTGTTTAATAAAAAGCGATGATGATTAAGTCGGTATGGAGGAAACATAGTGGAGGTGTCTGCAATCTTGGCGCGACAACTTAGAGATTGCAAAGAAAAGGCAGCCATAGCAGATATGTCATGTGTTCTTTCTCGCTCCCGATCTCTAGCCCTTTTTTGAGAGCCAATCAATAACATTCTAATTCTAGGATTTCCTTACAAAAACCACCCAGGTCGATCTGAAGGTTTCTCAGAAATGGAATTATCAATCGAATGATATCACACGGTATCGGAACGCCAACACTAATATGGCTATTACTAGGTACAATTTTTATGCGTACCTCCCTCTAGCCGCGTTTCTTTCTCTATTCCGTAAATTGGTTACATGATTGTGTGTTGAGCAGCTAAAATGAACCAAAATAGAATAGCATAGCATGGAAAACAAGTTGTATCACAGGAAGAATATGCAAAGATGTCTTATGTATCAGGTGTGAGTACTTTTCCTTATGACTCCTTACGAACGTGTATTAAATAAAAAGTACATTTATAAACAAACAAAGAAATTGTTTTAAAGCATAGTTGCACTTAGTTTGTAAGATCACCTCCGCAGATCATAAACAAGACGAATCTGAACTAAGATCGAGTTTCTTTTATATACAGTTCATGTTTAAAATGTCAATGATTTAAGAGAGACTAGAAAATGAATTAAACTGTTTATGTTCATGGTCGAGAATTAGAATCACATAAATTTGCGCCTAGGTTATTGAGCTTAGGCAGGTTATGATGTTTGGTTCTCATCACAGACTTATGTTTTTGTGTACCTGATGAACGTTGCAAGATCGATAAGCTAATAACAAGTACTTCAATAACATAAAACTATTTATTAGCCAAGCCATATTTTGTCGTGGGATGAATGTCAATGTTACTGGAGGACTATAGGTAATGGCCTTTCTTGAAACTCATACAGAGCGCGCCAACGACCTACGCAAAGGTGAAAGAAAAAAAGAAAAAATAGCAACCAAAACATCATTAAATTATAAAACACTCAGGCAAGGCAGTTACCTGATTATTGTTTTTCTTTATGAAATAGTAACACGTTAAATATTGAGTTCTGATGATTTGCTGTGTCTTTCCTTACTTTTGTACCGAAAAGGTGCGTCTTCAATCAATATCTTGTTGTTGCAGATACAATGTTGGTACGGACATGTGGATCTACCATAAGAAGAGAAAAATCGAGAACTAAAGGTTATTCGATTTATTCGGACTCCTGCCCTGCGTAATCTCGGATAAGGTTGAGTCGACTGACGCTCAACTAATAACATATGTGGGACTGAATTAAAAACATAATTAATCATTATTCTCATTGGTATGTATTCGCAATTAGGCATATATACATTGAATTAGTAAATAGAGTCCAGTGTTTCATTGTTGTGACCCATCACATGTTCTGTCAAAAGCGCGGTAATTATGTTTTTATGAGGCCACTAGATAAATGAGGGGACTTGCATAAGACATCAAATTTAAAAGATGTGTTTCTTTTCGTGCATTAGACCTTGAGTTGTTTATGACATAGTTTGACTGCCGTATATATGGCAGCCTATTGCTATGCATGTGAACTGAAGTTAAGTTAACTAGATGCAATTCCGTCCACCATAAATGAACGTCAAAGCCCGCGCCCCGCAGCGGAGCACGAGTAAACCAACTTGTTAGTAGACAAAAATCAGGTTTGCTTATTAATTAGTTATAAATGTGGAATGTTAGGCAAGATATTATGGTTAAGATATAAAACTTAGGTACTCATAAGTTACGAGACTAGGATATAGATGTTGTGTTTTTTAATTTGTGTCTTAAGGGCACAAGTTAAAGAGGGCTTCACAGTTTGTGTGTCACCTTTTTAATGGCCAGCAGTTATTCAGTGGTCTTCATATCAAGCCTCACAACCACTTACTGGTCATTAAAAAAATGATACTTAGTTAGTAGGAACTTCTTTAACATGTGCCACAACTTAGAAAGATGCTTATTTTCTTAAAATTCGACAACGATGCATAAAGAGACCAAAATAGAGTCAAATGACGAAAATTTCTATCAAGATCTGAAGCACATAAAGGACTTAAATGATTGTCTTGTTAAGTTTGGCGAAAATATACCAAAACATTATCAGACAACAAAAATAGAGTAGATAATGACTTAAAAAGTCATTTAACTTGACAGTTTTTGTCTTTGTGGTAGCCATTTTTTTTTCCTATTCTGTCATTAAACTTTTAAAAGTCGATCATTGTGTGTACTTTGTGACCATTTTACCCTTAGTTTTTCTAAATTTCGAAAGGTAAAATGATCATTTTACATGACAGAATAGTCACAAAATGATAAACTTTTAAAAGTTTGATGACAAAATAGAAAAAAAAAAAAATAACTACACACAAAACCAAAAAATATCAAGTTATATGACTTTTTAAGTCATTATCCCATTTAATTTTGAAGTTTACAAACGATATCTTTTTAGGTTTATTAAATGTGCCACGTTACAAAATACCATATAGTTATTTGTTTTAGGGCCATGTCCTCCTTTCAATCTAGATGTATCTATTTCACATGGATTTTCATTATTTTGCCTTTCTGTCATAAATTGATCCATTGACATTTGATCCTGATAGTTATAACATAATTTTATTATGTTAAATACTTAAAAGTTATATACATAACATAGTCTGAGGCGGACACAAGATTTACGAGTTTCTTTTTATAATTGTAAGTAATAAAATTTCCTCATAAAAAAATTATTAGGTAAAATTAGAAGTTATGCATACCTTGAAAAAAACATATTTTATAAAAGATTTACATTTCATCACCTATAATCGGGTGTGACCAGTGTTACATCGGACACCCATATGAGTCCGTCCATGAAGATAGTGAAAACTTCGCTTGTTTACTCTTACACAAATCTTCAGAGTATTATTGGCTGCTATAAAAAGGTTAAAAATTGAGTTTGTTCATTTCTCCCGTAGCCTGAATAAGAAAACTTTTCTGTTTTTCACTTCTATTTTTGTCCAACAAGCAAGATTACTCGCGCGTTGCTGCGGGCGTTAATTTTTCGCGCGTTGTTGCGGGACGTTAATTTTTTATTTGTATTTATTTATTTATTTTTATTTGTTCTTCTTCGCCTTTGTTTTTTTCTTATGCTTAATAGTGTAACCTGTATTTTTTCCTCGCACGTTACTGCGCGGGACGTTTATTAATTTTTGCGCCGTTGTTTGTGTCATTATTTTTTTTTCCTTTAATTTTGTGCAAGTTTATTATTCGGTCCTCATATTAATAGTGCGGGAATTACTTTTTTCAGTTATCGTGTTTAGTAGATTCTTTTATGTACGCTTACGCGTTGTTGCATCGCGTTAAAATTTTATTTTTTTTTTTTTTCATTTTTTTTGCGAATTTATTTTTTTGGTCTCGTGGTGTAAAATGACACTGTTTAAGTCAATTCGGAAATGTTACTGCGGGTATTTTTTTTATCTGAATGCGTCGGTACTTTTATAACATTTTTTTCCTCCCTATTTTGTGCCGACAATTTAAAAAAAAAAAAACTAATTGGGTCGGCCCAAATTTTTGGGCTAACTTAAAATGAATAGTGAAAGTAGGTTAAAAACGCCGTCGTTTTAATTCTAGTATCGTGTTTAGTAGTTTTTTTTATGGTCTTACGCGTTGTTGCGTCGCGTTAAAATTTTATTATTTTTATTATTTATTTTTTTTTGCGAATTTATTTTTTTGGTCTCATGGTGTAAAATGACACTGTTTAAGTCAATTCGGAAATGTTACCGCGGATATTTTTTTATCTGAATGCGTCGGTACTTTTGTAACATTTTTTTCCTTCCTATTTTGTGCCAACAAATTTTAAAAAAAACTAATTGGGCCGGCCCAAATTTTTGTGCTAAATTTTTTGGGCTTCTGTTTTTTTTATGGTCTTACGCGTTGTTGCGTCGCGTTAAAATTTTATTTTTTTATTTTTTTTGTCTCATGGTGTAAAATGACACTGTTTAAGTCAATTCGAAAATGTTACCGCGAATATTTTTTATCTAAATGCGTCGGTACTTTTGTAACATTTTTTTCCTTCCAATTTTGTGCCAACAAATTAAAAAAAAAAAAAAACCAATTGGACCGGCCCAAATTTTTGGGCTAAATTTTTTAGGGTTTTTTTGCCTCAGTACTGTACACTGTACAAAAAGCGCTACGTATGCTTAAAATTAAAAGGGAAAGTCGGTAAAAAACGTTGCGTTCTTACATTGTAAAATGTTGTAAGATGTAAGTAAATGTAATGTCACTTCCAAAAGGATGTGCTTATTTATGTGATTTGTCATTTTGTACATTATTTATTTGTCGCATGGTCCAGTTGAAGCCTACATTACAGTAACAACGACTTGATCCAACCAAGGTTGTGAACCTCGTTAGCTAGCCAAATTTCCGCATCGATATCCAGGTTTCGAGTTAAAACGATGCATATTGAGACTCGAAAACAAATGTTAAGTGAATCAATATGTGTCGATGCCTCTTCAATTATTTTTTGCATGATGTGAATAAGACTTAACATCAATTTTAATTAACGTGAGTCTAAACGGTTGAGTTATGTTTATTAAACGTGAGGAAACATACAACAATTTTTCATATCAACAAACATCTCAAGTCGGTATGTTTGACGACGTGCTAGACTAGCATCAATTTTTTTTGTGTGTATTTTTTACTACTATGAGGTTAGTGGTATAGCGAGACAATTTTGAATTAAATTATTCTATTAAGTTATTTACAAAATTTAATTAATTGTATTGACTTTTAAAGGGAAAATTGACTCTATTAGTTTTCTACTTTTAATTTTTTCTCAATCTAAATACTCTACAATTTTACACTATAAACAAGTCACTAAACTTAGAAGTATTTCTTAATATCTTCACCAGACTTTTTTATTTTTAAGGCCAATTACATAAATCGTCCTTATGGTTAACTCTAAATTACGAAAATCGTCCGTTTTATACCTTTCGTCCTTTTTATGAGTTTTCGTCCGTTTTTATACTTTTTCGTCCGTTTTTTATTCGATTTTATACACGCAGCAAAATATCGATCTGAAATTGCATAAAATGATGATTATCAATTACTCCCTCCGTCCAAAATTAATAGTCCACGTTTTTTTTAGATGTCTCAATTTAATTGTCAGAAGTTTAATCAAGTTTACAATATTACCCTTGTTTAAAATTATTATTACAAACTTTAAAGAAAACCTTAATTAATTAGCTAATGGTAAGAAAAAGAACATTAATAAATGTATTTTTTTAAAAACTATGTATTTTTAGTCGGAGGACAATAATTTTAAAACGGAGGAAGTAAAAAGGTCTATAATCTATATTTTGGATTATTACATAAAATTCTTTCTACCATGGTTCATCTATAGCAATATAGCATTGGGATACTTGTTAGGTCCTTTCATGAAGTAATATTTCTTCCTAGAAAATATTTTAATTTTGAAAATTAGTTTTTTTATAAGAGTAAAGGGTATGGTGGCTTAAGCCACAAAACAAAACGGGCTCCACAGTCTGTCACATCAGCTTTTCACTCCCATTCAAAAATACCCATTCACTCATAACACATATTCACCGCTTCACTTGGGTCTCACCACGAACTATTTTTTTTTTCTTTTCAATTTTTTTCACACAAACATAATTTATTTCACACAAATTAAAAATATAAACATACGGAAATAAAAAATACAATACGGAATTATACGAAAATTAAAAATGCAATACGAAATTTAAAATTACAATACAGAATATAAAAAACATTAACATTAATACTGTTTAAGCAAATAAACCTTAAAGTAAAAAAAAGTAAATTTTAGAAGTATCCTTACGAAAAACCTTAACCACATTTTTCTTTGTAATGTTAAGGTAATGCTCTGATGTTTATTTGTATATTTAATATCCTAGCTTTAAACCGTTGGCAATCACCGTGCATTCGGGTCCATTTCCCCGTCAACATATTTTTGGTACGCACCGGACCTGTTGTTCGGTCGTGGAAATCTTCAATAATCTTGTTCCAATAGATTTCATCCCGTTGGTCTTTTCCGATATTGTTGTCCTTGCAGATTTTTTTGCTCGATTCCAAGGACTCGACTAGCAAGATTTCTCTTTGTCATTCCAACGGATATTGAGTCGCATGTTTCCAATCTTCATTTCATCACCCTCGCCAATTCGACAATGGTTATTTCACCCGTCCTTTTTGTTTTCGCTAGGTTCACGAGGTTCATGGCTTGGGTTATTTTGAATTGTGGTGTGAAGATTTTGTGAAAAAAATGACGTTGTGATGATAGTTGTGGAAAAAAGTGCGTTGGTTTGCGTATTTCTTGGATTCATGTAACTTTGGAACCGTATTGTGTGATTTGATATACTCCAATTGTAATTGATAAGCATGTTCGGGTGGTGAAATTTCAGCGTTCCCATAAGGGGGAACCGGTTGCGACGAGTTTGAGTGTTAGGAACCTGGGGTAGACGGATTCAATTGGTTTAGCGAAAATGAGTATTGGTTGGATTGGAGAAGATGGGTAAAAAATATCCGGGTTTGATCCCCATTTGTAGTTGAGACATTTTTTTTTGTAAGAAGCATGGAGAAGATGAGTATAAGAAGAAGTGTTGTATAGAAAGGGTGTTAAAATGTAAAATAGGTGTTATTTATAAAGAAAAATGTGGGTATAAATTAATATAATATATATAATCTATGATATGATATATATATATATATATAAATATTTTTAATTAAGAACTATAAACTAATGATATTTAATGAATTTACACCCCCCCCTAAATATAAGACACGCGAATGAATGTTCTATTGTGGTGTCACACCCCCCCCCCTCAACCACCACACCCGCATTTTAACATCAAGTAACAATAAAACGTAAGTAAATAAAGAGAAAACCATCAGTCCAAACTCTCAAATATATCACAGCTTCATGTATGGATGATAACCAAAGTTCTGATGGGCTTATGGACTCTCACAAGCTTGAAATATACAAGCTAGTAGGCTTGTAGATTCTTTGTTTGAGCCCCTAGTTTTTGAGCAAGGGGTTGTTGTAAGTTCCTCTTTTTCTTGGTTTTTCTTATTGATTGTGTGTAGCCATGGCATGGGTGCGTGCAAGCCAACCTTTAGCCTCATTTTGACCCTGTTAATGACCCCGACATACAAAATTTATAAAAGGTAAATTAAAGCCAGTATGTCCTAGTTTATTAAAATGTTTTTGTTTCGTCCTAAGGTTGAGTATCGAGGTCACAATCTGAGCCCAAAGCTCTGACCACGCAAACGATACCTGCTGAAATGAACCTTTATTTTTCTAAGTGTGAAAACTGTCTTAGCGAGACGCATACTTTTAGCCCGTTTTAACCCGTTAAACGACTTCGTTGGACAAAACTTAAAAGATGAAAGCTATAGACGGCCTATCCGAGATGTCAAATGAAATTTTATTTTTCATTATCGTTAACTAACGAATTCGTAATTAAATTGTAAAACTCCAAGTCGTCTAACATTAAAACTAAACTTTACTTACCCTTAACTCAATTAGTTAAACGTCAACGTTTCGTCTAATTATTTGACACACTTAGAAACTAAACCAAGGGCTGATCTAAACTAATATTTTAGAGTATAAGTGACCTAGTTTCCTAAAAGTCCGAAGACGTAAATTGCGTACTTGTATTTTGACCACGTTGACCTAATAAAGTTGACCATCTTAACATGAGAAATTGTTTTCGAACATCATTATTTTAAATGGAGCCCAAGCACACACTAGGGACGAGATTGCAAGTATTTAGTTTATTATTTTTCGTTTAGTAAATATGAATTATTTTTACATAGGTTGCGGATAAAGTCTTTTGCATCATTTTTCGTGCCACTACCTTGCTATTCCGTTATCATTACTTGAAGTGAGTTTATAGTCCCCACTTTTTTACCTTTTTAATCATTTATCAAATCTCGGGGATGAGATCATGTTTGTTTTACAAACTGGATGCAAGTACATTTTAAATTCAAATATTACGAGTTTGCCTTAGTAGCTATAACCCACTATGCCCTTCATCATGAACTATCAATTGCATAGATGTAATTGTTAATTGCATTATGTGAGCGCCAATGTTATGAATAGATCTATTAGGGATTAGCATCCCCGTTCGGGCAAGTAGCACTTGCTAGTTTACCGGTTGGCCGGAAACAACGAATGTATACCATTTGAAATCATAGATGTTACGGGTTGAACATTTACATTGGGCACCATCATTCATATGTATTTGATATACATACATTGTTAAGCTTCAGTGTCACGAGCTTAGTGCTTTTCGTAATACATTTTTGTGATATTGTATTCGTTACTTTATTATAGGGAAATCTTGCTATCCGCTTCATTTAATTTATAAACCTATAAATTCACCAACATTATTGTTGACAGTTTAAACATGTTTTCTCAGGTCAATAAGGTGCAAGTCATAAATACATTGGATAGTCGTATTTTGAAGTCATATTATCATAAAGATTTGCATGCCTTACATTTTGGGATATTGTTATGGTGTGAAATCTTTACTTTTCCAAGTTAAACAAGTTAAGCCTATGAGCTTTTGTAACGAACCATTTATGAAATCTAATGTATCAGATTTTAAACGACTCTTATAGAGGTCGTTCTCATATCGTGTGCTATTGATCTATGAAGTAATACCCCCGGAACATCATATTCCGTTCTGGCCCATTTTGGGGTTGTTACAGATTGGTATCAGAGCCAAGGTTATAGAGAACCAGGTCAAATGTTTTTAATCCTAAACTTGTCAAAAAGACCATCACCATTCCAATAATCACACAAAGTCAACTCCAAAGAGACATTAACACACTCTTTCGAAACAATCTTTGTCCAAAGTTGAAAGGATGGGAGTTCTTCATTAGAGAGAATGTCTTCTGTGTCTTAGGAAATAGGGATCATGTAGATGCATGTACAGTATATATGCTTTAATACCTATCGATCAAGAAGAAATTTGATCTTACTACCATGATTATTCTAAGAATGAATGATGTTAAGAAAAACAGTAATGGTACCATGCTATTTGCTATGCTCTTGACTAAGCTCTACAAATACCTTCTCTAAACAAAACCTTAGTCCATTGTTCCTCTTGATAGTTTCACATATCATCAACGTGTCATGAATCCCTTAGATATTCCAAGGAAAACTATCAATAACAAAGGAAAAACATCGGTTGCTTCTTTACCTTCTTCTTCTTCATCATCCAATGAGGATGAAGAATTATTGTTCTTCAAATTCAAAGTACTCTCAAATGATGAGGACTTGACCGATACACAAACGGAGAAGAGAGGAATGTTCAAGTGTTTGAATCATTACCTTGTCAAAATAACCAAGTAGTTGAAGAAACATAAATGATTGGGAACATGAACTTTATGTTTAATTAGACTTATTTGATTGATGTTATTTGCTTATATTTGTAGGATTTTAACTTCTAGGAATGTTGGATGGTATCATTTGCTTGTATCTTGAATATCTTATGCTATGTCATGTTTAGTTTTGATGTTTGCATGCTATATGGTTTGGATTTTGGGTGCAAATTCTAGGTTTTGGCTAGTTTTCAGCCTACCGCGGATCGACGGATCTACCAAATTCGAGATCCGTCTTTGGTTTAGGTAGATCCATCCTTTACTAGGTGCCAAAATTTAAATTTTGTGATTTTTTAATTTTTTTTCCACTTTATCTTATATCCATGCTATATGATCCTAAATATGATTTTAACCTTAGGATAAAACATATCTTCCATATAATCCAAGAACCTTTATGTAAAACACTTCACCACTTTCACCTTATAATCATCATCCTCAACCTTATTTCACTTCACATTTCATGCAATTTTCACATACACATATCACTTGTTCATCACCATGACTAGCCATCCAAGGCAAACTCACCCAAATACAAGAGAAAAACCACTAGAATCCGTGTCAAATCACCTACTTATGTAAACCTTGAATCCTCAAGTGAGGAACACAACATTGAAAGAAAACCATCACCACCTCCACGAAAGAAATCTCTTTCACCATCAAAATCTACCTCTAGTAGGAGCACCTATCAAACCACTTCATCGTCTCCTAGTTTAGGTAGATCCATCCCTTACCAGGTGCCAAAATTTAAATTTTGTGGTTTTTTAATTTTTTCCCACTTTATCTTATATCCATGCTATATGATCCTAAATATGATTTTAAACCTTAGGATAAAACATATCTTACATATAATCCAAGAACCTTTATGTAAAACACTTCACCACTTTCACCTTATAATTATCATACTCAACCTCATTTCACTTCACATTTCTTGCAATTTTCACATACACATATCACTAGTTCATCACCATGACTAGCCACCCAAGGCAAACTCACCCAAGTACAAGAGAAAAACCACTAGAATCCGTGTCAAATCATCTACTTATGTAAACCTTGAATCCTCAAGTGAGGAACACAACATTGAAAGAACACCATCATCACCTCCACGAAAGAAATCTTTTTCACCACCAAATGCACCATCAAAATCTACCTCTAGTAGGAGCACCTATCAAACCACTTCATCCTCTCCTAGTGAGTCACCAACACCAACTCATGTAGCTCCATAACCAACGCTAAGATTTGTCTTACTAATGAAGCTTGAACCTCAAGAACTTGCATCATAACAAACACCACCTCATAACACATATGTTTCAATCATGGATAATTGGCCACTAGATCCATCAAATCCGTCACCACCACCTCGTTTCTCACATCCACCACCCGGATTTGAACATCCACCACCACCTCAACCATTGTTGGTTAATACCAACAACCATGTACCACAACTAGAAAACATCGAACACTTGCCACCAAACTTGGGAAACCAACAACTTCCTAACAAAATCTTGGATTTTATTCATCCAAATGACTTGCCTCACCTTCACAACATGTTTTGTCAATGTTGTAGCACTACTACGCATGAAATCCACGTGCTACGGGAACGTGTTAACTACATGTTTTCCTACATCTTACACCATATTGAATCTTCATCCAACCCACCATACTTT
>BQNB010090288.1:0-27183 GCA_026074375.1 Tanacetum coccineum | reverse complement strand
CTTATGCACTCTAAACACCCCTTTCGTCACCTTCTTGGTAAACCAAACCCCTCCACACTCTTACACCTCATCCTAAGCTCTCATGACTCACCCTAGATGTTCCTTAGTCACTAATCTACAGCCTTTAACCCTTAGCCACCAAGAAAACTTGGGCACCAAGGGTTTTCACCCCTATATATAGCCGAAACATCCACCCCTTTCAAATCACACCTCAAATCTTCATTATAAACACAAATGGAGTTCTAGCTCAGCCAAGGAAGAAGTAGAAGGTCCCTAAGATCAGAATAGAAGCCAAAAAACCAAGAAAAAGAAGCCATTGAAGTCGTTACTAGGCGTACGAACCCGAAAACCCTATTTCGACCCATTTTAGCTCAAGTTGCCTGACGAAGCCGTTACTTTCATTTCATATACTTTTGCCATCAATCAGATTTCCATGTTAAGGTGAGTTCGTAGTCCCACCTTTACATGTTTTCTAAATCCCGTGGGGAGATACATGCTCAAATTTTTTTACATACTCAAGTACTTAAAACCGATATTGTGAATTCATAGGCCCTCTTTTACTTCTTTACTGTTTTATAAATCTTTTTGGGGGAGATACATGCTTGTCTTATACAAATTAAACATAAGTGATCTTTGATATGTGATATGGTTCCATTACTGTGAGTTCATAGCCTCGCTTTTAAATCTTTTAAAGTTTCATAAACCCGCAAGGGGGATACATGCTATAAACCATGAACACAAGTGTTTTCTAAATGTATGCTATCCTGATATATTATTTCCTAAGTTACCTCCATTTGCCATAAGGCACCTACAATATCTTTGGGTAGAGGCTCCCACAATATCTTTGGGTAGAGGCACCCGCATGGAAGTATATCTTTGGGTAGAGGCACCCACATGGAAGTATATCTTTGGGTAGAGGCACCCACATGGAAGTATATCTTTGGGTAGAGGCACCCACATGGAAGTATCTCTTTGGGTAGTGGCTCCCAGTATCTCTTTGGGTAGTGGCTCCCAGTATGTCTTCGGGCAGAGGCTCCCAGTTCTATTGAATTTAAATATGTGATTCATGAGCTTAGGGCAATAATACTGTTTTCTTTGATAATTGTACTCATTACAATTATTACTATTTATGGGTATATAAAAACGTAACCCACTATCCATGATGACTTGTATTCAACTATTTATCATAAACCTATGAATTTCACTCAACCATTGTGTTGACCTTTTAGCATGTTTATCTCAGGTATTTGAGCAACTTATGGCACGGAGTGGCACGGACTTGAAGATGACTAAACTGTTATCATTCAAACTTCATGTTTCTAGATGTTGGGACCTCCTTTGTAAAACTCTGATATGATATTGAATGATAACTAAATTTTCTAAAACGTCTCTTTTGAGTCGTTTTCTATGATTATGTCTATTGATCCATGAAGTAATACCCCAGATTAGCTTCCGCTGCTATATGTCAAAATGGGGGTGTTACATAAGGGGTCTCTTCTTTTTCCTTATGAGGTATCTTATTTAAAAGATAAGTAGCCGTCAGAATGGCTTCCCCCCACATGTCCTGGCTTAAATCAGAACTTATCAACATGGCATTAACCATTTCTTTCAAGGTATGGTTCTTCCTTTCGGCAATACCGTTTTGCTGAGGTGAATAGGGAGCAGTGAACTCATGTCTGATTCCATGTTTCGCACAAAGCTCGACGAATGGAGACACGTATTCACCTCCTCTATCACTTCGTACAACGTTGATTTTCCGACCAAGTTGATTCTCAACTTCGGTTTTGTATAGAACAAACTTGTCTATAGCTTCATCTTTACTTTTCAACAAGTAAACGTAGCAATACTTTGTACAATCATCAATAAACGTGATAAAGTACTTATTGCCCCCTTTTGTGGGTAGTGATTTCAAATCACATATGTCTGTGTGTATCATATCAAGTGGTTCGGTTTTTCGCTTAACCGATTTAAAAGATGATCTTGTAAGTTTGGCTTCGACACAAGTTTCACACTTATATTTTGAATCAATATGAAAATTTGGTATGCTATTAAATTTAATCAAACGACGCATTGAATTAAAATTTACATGTCCAAGACGACCATGCCACACATTAGAAGACTCAATCAAGTAAGCAGAAGAATTCATTTTATTGATATCATTCTTAACAACCATTACATTGAGCTTAAACATACCATTCACGGCATATCCCTTACCAACATACATTTGATTCTTAGACAAAACAAACTTATCAGACTAAAAAACAAGACGAAAACCAAACTTGTTCAACAGCCAACCGGACACAAGATTCTTGCGAATCTCCGGAACATACAAGACATTAGTCAACTTGAGCTCTTTCTCGGATGTCATTTTCAGAATAACATCTCCTTCGCCCTTGATATCAGCAGTTGCAGAGTTGCCCATGTACAACTTCTCTCCATTGTCAACCGCTCTGAAAGAGTGAAACATACTCTTGTCAGCACACACATGACGGGTTGCCCCAATATCAACCCACCAACCACTGTTGTTAGAACCTACCAGGTTAACTTCAGAGATCATGGCAATGACATCAGACACCATAGCAATCATGTCCACATTATCATTCACCATATTGGCCTGGCGTGGATTCACCCGCTTCGGCATCTTGCAATTAGCAGCACGGTGACCTGGCTGGTCACAGTTGTAGCAAGTCCCTTGGAATTTCTGTTTCACAATTCCAGCTTTAGGAGCAAGGTACTCAGCCTTCCCTTTGCCCTTCTTGTCATTCTTCTTTTTGCCTTTTCCTTTTGCCTTAGAATTGGACTTTGAAGATGACCCAACATGCTCAACCATATTAGCCTTGGCAGAATCAGGTGCATAAGTGTTTTTCTGAGCCAGCTTGTTGTCCTCTTCAATATGAAGACGAACAATCAAGTCTTCAACACTCATCTCCTTTCGCTTATGCTTCAAGTAGTTTTTAAAATCTACCTAGCTTGGCGGTAACTTTTCAATAATAGCAGCAACTTGAAAAGTTTCACTCACAGTCATTCCCTCAGCATGAATTTCGTGTATCAAAATCTGCAGATCTTGAACCTGGGTTATCACATTTTTTGAATCAACCATCTTGTAATCCAAAAAACGAGCTACCGCGAACTTCTTTGTACCAGCGTCCTCAGTTTTGTACTTGCGTTCCAACGACTCCCATAATTCTTTGGCAGTCGTGGTCTTGCAGTACACGTTGTACAAATCATCCACCAAACCATTCAGAACATAGTTGTGACACAAAAAGTCTGAATGTTTCCATGCTTCCACAGCTTGAACAGCCTGTGCATTAGAGGGTTGACCTTCTTTAGGAGGTTCCACCTGAGGTGCAGTCTCCTTTAAGAACCGCGCAAGGTTCAAAGTAGTGAGATAGAAGAACATCTTCTGTTGCCACCTCTTAAAATTCTGCCCATTGAATTTTTCTGGTTTTTCAGCATGATTAGCAACTGTGTTGGTAACCGGCGCACCAGTTACGTTCACAGGAGCAGTCACATTAGTTTCGTTTGTCATCCTGAAAATCAAACACAAACAGTTAAACAACTGTTATAAATCGGTATCTGCTTGTACCGGATCT
The DNA here is from genome assembly GCA_026074375.1 of Tanacetum coccineum. Taxonomy (NCBI): domain Eukaryota; kingdom Viridiplantae; phylum Streptophyta; class Magnoliopsida; order Asterales; family Asteraceae; genus Tanacetum; species Tanacetum coccineum. The sequence goes on along the minus strand of BQNB010090288.1, from coordinate 23,590 downwards.
GCTTCAAAGAAACTCAATCGTGGTTTCAGTGAATCAAACAGATCAGTTTAATAGAAACACAATCTTGGTTTCAATATAAACTGATAAGAACAACTGCTTGAAAAAACATTTTAGATCTGTAATCCAAATCTGTATATTAAAAATCTGTTTAATTAAAACTGATTTCCAAAGAAACTCAACTTGGTTTCGACAGAAAACAGTTTATAATGATAAAATCTGTTAATAATAATTAATCTGATTTTATAAAAGTGTTTTAAATTCGGTTAAACCGAATATGTTTTAAGATTTTAGGGAAATTGTTACACTTTTATTAATAAAATCGAATTATAATAACTAAATTAAATTAACAGAAAATAAAATGACAGAAAGGGGTAGAAGCAGAAGACAGACTTTATGAATGTTAAATAAAGCAGTAAATGGTCGTGGAACGAGGCTCGTGTTTAACACGATTTCCTTAAAACAGATTCGCCGTCTGTTAACTTGCCTGAAAATCACGGAAGCACTCTGTAGTTTCTGATCGAAAAGAACTGTTGGAATAGGAGTTGCGTTTTTCTCTGTCATGTAAACTGAATGAGAAGAGTTTATTTTATAGCCTAATCCTGTATTGGTCACCAAGAAAATATCGGCTCAAAGCGCATAGGCGAGGCGAGTTTTCGGAACTGCATTCGTGTCCGCAGGTCGCGCGGGCTCGCATGAGTTAAGAAGCTTCGAACCCATCTTGCCTAAAAAAAAAATCCCCCCAATTTTTAATTTAACTAACAACTGAGTGTATCTATACTTCTATATCTATATCTATACTACTATATAAAGCATTTATAATGTGGGACCCATTAAAAATTAAGATAAGGAGGTGCAATCTTGACCATCCATCTCATTTTAAGAAACCACATCATAAAGTGACATGTGTCACCTTTTGATTAAAAATTCACATCTATTTTCAAATTGAAATATCTTTTTATCAATTTAATTTTATTATGATCTAATTTCATCATATTTTTTAAAATTTTATGTTCTTTCATTCAACATCCATTTTGATATATTTTTATAATTTTTTGTTTTTTACATTTTTAGCGGGTTTATTTTATGTTGATTTGTATTTTTTATAACTTTAACCTTAATTAAATATGAACTTGATACGTTAAAACTATATATTTTCGGAGAGAGTATTGTTTTTTTACATGCGAGAATGATGATTTAATATGGTATTGCGGGAAAGCTACGGGAAACTCAAACGAACACATACAACGAACACATACATTCAAAGTGTTGTGAAATGAAATTACTAAGCGGGTAGGAAATTGCGTAAAGAGTTGAGTTAGTAAAATTTTTATTGCCGCCGCTATGCGCGGGTAACCAACTAGTAATTTCTAAATCCAAACAACAACTCTTTTAACCAAATGTACACCACGCATTAGATCTTGTACTTTTGTTTGCAATAAACAATTCCCAATCTGGAAACATTTTTTTTTATTTAATTATTAAGTCGAAGACAAATTGGCCGGTAAAACGGTGGCGCCGTGTGATTCCAACCCCAAAAATAATAAAATTACTGTATTATTTCCATCGTAACTCACCCTTCGAATCAACCAGGTAAAATTTGTTTAATCCATCTTTTTATTTCATCCTTGTACTTCGGTGTTAATTGGATCACTATATGTATATAGATACACATGAAATTCTGAACAGTTGGGCTTGTTTTGGTATAATTGTTAGAGCGCAAGGTGCAATGCAAGTTATACACAATGTTGTAGCAAAAAATGGTGCTAACTCAGCTTTTTTAAGCTCTAACTTAGGGGGTGTTTGTTTCGGCTTATACTTGGGCTTACGAGCTTATATCATTTCGGCTTATATCTTATAAGCCTCAATTTTCTTGCTTATTTTGAAACTTATGGGCTTATATAAGTTTATCATATCGTAATAAACTTATATAAGCCAACAAGTCTCAAAATAAGCCGAAAAATTGGGGCTTATGATATATAAGCCGAAATCATATAAGCTCATAAGCCCATATATAAGCTCATAAACAAACACCCCCTTAAAGAAAAAACAACCTCCTTCATTACTAAGTGATAGGACATCCCCGGGCACCACAATTTTTTATTTATTTTATCTGTTGAAATAAAACAACACATGTCATTAAATTAAAAATAACGATACATTATGAAATTGAAAAAAAAAACAATTTGATTAAGGTTCATGGATGCTCCAAAATATCTTTGTTTTTCCTATTCCGAGTTCTTTGTTTTTCCTTGGGTGAATGTCACATCTTTGAAGTACGTTGCAAATTTTGTGGAGAAACATACAGTTCGTTAAACTCACTTATCGCGAACTATTGATTTTTCAATATCATACCATGTTATGTAAATGATGCAGCAATACATGTTCTTCGTATCGTGTTGATTCCGTAAGCACGGAGGTTGTTGTAAAATTCCTAAACGATCTTGTACGACTCCGAAAGCTCGTTCAATATCTTTTATTTTCTTGCACTTTCTTGAACTCTTTTAAACCTCATTGTTTTTTCATACCTTGCAATGGAAAACGTTTTGACAAACGTAGCCCATTGAGAATAAATTCCATCCACTAAATAGTAACCTTTTTCGTATGTTTTTTCATTTACTACAAATGGAGCTTCCGGAGCAATATCATCAATAAGGTTATCAAATAAGTTAGAACATTAAGGTCGTTGTTTGCGCCCGCAACAATGCAGATAGCGGATTCAAGCATTAGAGCCGGGTATTTATGATCATGCCTTTTGAATTGCCCATGTAATGCCTCCGGACAATTTTTCCATTCCCAATGCGTACAATCAATGCTCCCGAGCATTCTCGGGAGTCCATGTTTTTCTTTGTGCAATGCATATGTACGTTGGATGTCATTAAAATGGAATGTTGTTAGATACTCCTCTAAGTGTAAAGTATATATGCATTTAGTGAAGTTTTGTAAACAATCACGTGAATAGTGTTCACCAATTTGCAAGTATTCAACAAGTGCACCGGGTGTTGTGCCGTATGCTAATTGGCGTATGGCCGATGTGCATTTCACGAGAACACTAATACTTAAACGACCCGTACAATCCGGTCGTTGTTTAAAAAAAGCGAAGTATTCGGGAAGAGGTTTAACATTGTAATTGCTAATATCATTGACTATTTGTTTAAAAAAGTTTTGAACTCATAAGACACCTTCGCTTAAAATTCCTCTCCGGGTATTTAGGTGGATTGTTTTCGTCGCCAAAATAATCTTTCATAAGCCGTTGTTCCGCAACCTCTCGTTCAAGTGGTATCAATGTCCTTGTGTGAGGACCCGAACCCTCGGCTTGATGATTACCCAGAGCTTGAAATTGTTCATAAGCTTAAAACAACCGAGTATACTTACTCGTATCGTCTTGAAAGTAAACAACGTAATGATCATAGTTGGGATTCATAACGTTTTTTTGAAGGTAACAAAGAGAAGTATTGTTGAGATTTGTACGTGAAAGTGTGTGTTAAAAATTAGTGATCTAAAAGGTATAAAATTTGTGATCTTAAAAGGTATTTATAGGATTTTTAAAGGATAAAAAAGTGGGTAAAATTGTTTTTTTTTTTTGAAAAAATCGGATAGTTTGACTCATCACTGTCTCTTTGTTTTATTCCAAACTCTTCGACAGTTATGCATATGAAAAATAAAATAATAATAATAATAGGCAGTTGGCTTGGTGATGTGGACGGGCTCCAAGCCCTATAAACGCCATATGTCTGCAATGTCTGGCCATAGGACGGCGCCATAGGGCCACTGGGCCACATCGCGCCATATGGCACCCGTACATGCGTCTTAGGTTAAAATATTTGAACTTTTATGAAAATAAGACTTTTCGATTTCCGCAACCAAGCGCCTAATGTGGCAGGACGGCACAAACACATGACCCAATAAAGGCATGGCCACTCATCATCCTGGCGTCCTCACTACATTTGGTGCTATATTCATTTGATGATCTGACCATTTTTTAGACTTCTAGGAAAACTAGACTTTGTTCATCTGCGCGATTTTGCAGTGATGATTTGATGAGGTGGCGTGCTCTTTCCAGGCCACTTTTCTCCCGTGCCGTCCTCGCCACATGTGGTACAGATTGAAAAAGTCTAGTTTCGTATGAATGAAAGTTAGAGGGGCATTGCCGTAAATTTCCTTAAAATGAAATTATGCGGTTTGAAATGTTGGCTCAGTAATTTTAACCTAACCTTTATCATTCAGCAGTTTGTAACTTATTAATTCTGTATGCTCGGTAGTTGGACAGTTAAACATATGTTCCCATTAATTTTGTGTACCCGACATTACAGGCAAAATACATTTTAGCGAGATTGTGATTTTGTATGGATGTTTTATCACTTATTAAGTAGAGATAATGATGTGTTGTTTTTTTGCTTGTTTTTTGTTGTAGATATTTGGCTTCGTATGTGGATCTGTGGAGTTAGGGGAATATAATGAAGCTTGTAAACTTTTCGATTGATATCAGTGCATGATATCGGCAAGGAGTTTGTATGGTTCGGGCCAGTAGGACAAGCGTTCATTCGTTTGCTGTACGGAGTAAGATTACGATATTGGGTACCGTTACTGATAGCTTGCAGTCTCTTTTGAGAAAGATACCTGTCAACAGCGGTGTAGTTGTTTTTTTTCAATGATGTTCAAGTGTGTGTGTTGTTGTGTGAGGTTGACTTGGTTCTGACTTAAAATGCAATGGTATGTCTTATTATGTAATGTTACTTATCTTGTAACGAATTGGTGCTTGTAACGTGAATCAAGGGGAGGTTTGCTGGATTCACTCTTATAAATACATGTTTTCACAAGGGTTCACAGTATATCTAAACTTCGTATTGACGCAATTTCTTAGTTTTTGCAGAACAATCTTCTTACTAAAAAACCTCTATATTTATGGCGTAGTATCATGGACAAATACACATTTTGTTTCATAAATTATGATGATCATTGTTGTTTGCCAGGAAAACAAAATTGGGTGAATGTAACTATATTCATTACGTCTGTAGTAAGTTTTTGATGTATTGCAACTATTGGCAATTTGGCATCCCTTTAAGTGCCTACACGTTCTTCCACGTATCCTGTAGTAATGCGACTATTAAGCACTTTCTAGCTCTTTAATCTGTTGATAGCATATACCAGTTTACGTACAAAATTAACAAACATAGAAGCGAGTATCATTAGTTATTCTATAGCCATGGAATGAGTAGTGGGTTCTCATGGCGAGAAAGAAGTGCATAGGTGTCAGTCTACAGTCTAGACATTATTGAGCTTCAGCAAGAGAGAGTAACTACACCTGTGCCTAAGAAGGTGCTAATTAGTCCGATTCTCGTTAATGTTATGACGCACACATGCTTGTATAATTGTTTACAACTCTTGGAATATAGCGTGTGTAATTGGAGTCACATACATATTGTATATTGTGATGTTATGATGTACACAGGCTCAAAATTGTATATACGAAATGACTATGGACTACGTCTGTCTTCAGCTCTCGGTTTTCTGTGACATGATGCACTGAACAAATGTCATAATCTAATAAATAGGTTCTTTTCAATAAGAAAAGAATTCATAACCTGTATCCTCTAGTTACCTATCTCCATCCCTAACAACACCAAGATCTAGCCCTCTTCTCTTCACCATTATTGCACCAAACAATTGGAACGGAAATCGTCTTGCTGTTAAAAGTGGTGGCAATTTTTTTGGTGTTGTTACTTCATATCTCTATTCTTTCTTCATGCTTTACCAGCATTTTCTTCGATGTAACAATCACATTATCGATGCTAAGATCATCTACAACCTCGTTTACTAAAACCATTATTTTCAAATGAACGATGCACAAGCTGGATTTATTTTTTTGTTTCAGTTAAAATGAGTTGCAAAAGTTGAAGTCCACCATTGTTTTGTATTTTCTTTGCAATAAACTGGAAGAATAGCATGTAAGGTGTTAGAAACTTCTTATAGGAAGTTTCTGGTGGTAGGCAGTCATGGTTAACTTGCTTTATCCAGTCGTTTCACCTGAACTTATAATTCCAGCAGGGCTCCTGATATTCATTCATGGTAAGGGTAAAATGTCGAAGGGGTTGACAATTGACTAAATTTATACCTGTTTAGAGTAGCTTTCAGAGACTAATCTTTGAATGATGCCACAATACAGCGTTTTAAACATTTTTTTAAACACGTTTTAATGTTTGGTGTCATCAACTTATAGTTATTGCTGTTTTGGTATTGGGAGTTGATTGAAGATGTTGTGTAATCTATCTCATTCAGCGTTAGTAAGGAAATTACCTTTATTTCTGCAGAAAGGAGAAAGAGATGAATCGACGTAGAGATATGTTAACAAATATGAGAACAAAGGTTACACAGATGGCCTCTACATTGAACATGTCAAATTTTGCTAATAGGGATAGCTTACCAGATGGCCTCTACTCTGGTATTGTTGGTCTTCAAAGACAAATTATGAGAGGTGAGCTACTGTTTTGTTCTTTCGTGACTACTTTTTGGACCCATTTCTCGTGCAAGTACATTAACTGAAACATTTAAATTTAGGGCTGATTGAAACGTCATAGCTATAGGTAGAGGTGGCAATTCCAACCCATTTAAACAAAAACAGGTCATGTTGGGTAAATTTCACCATCTCATAGGTTGGATTGGGTGGAATGAAACTAGAGTGATGGGTCCAAATGAGTCACCTCATTCTTTGTGTGAAATCAAGAATGGGTCAAACGGGTCTCAAGAATGGGTCAAATGGGTCATTAGATTGGGCCAAAAGCCCTATAACCTAATTATTTACAACTTCTTAAAGAGTGATATAACCTAATCTTAACGTTTTTTTACGTTTATACGTTTTTTAACGTTTTCATACTTTTTCATCTGTTTCGTCACGTTTCCGTCTGTTTTTTTACGTTTATACGTTTTTTACGCTTTCCTCCGTTTTCGTCCATTTCGGCACGTTTTCGTCTGTTTTTTTACGTTTTCGTCCGTTTTAGTACATTTTTGTCCGTTTTTTTACGTTTTCTTACGTTTTCGTTCGTTTTCTTACGTATTCGTCCGTTTTCTTACATTTTTCGTCCCTTTTTTACGTTTTCGCACGTTTTTGTCATTTTTTTAAGGTAAGAAAACCGACGAAAACGTAAGAAAACGGGCGAATACGTAAGAAACGGACGAAAACGAACGAAAACGTAAAAAAACAGACGAACACGGGCGAAAACGTAAAAAAACGGACGAAAACGTAAAAAACGGACGAAAACGTATAAAACATTCAAAAATGTATGAAAACACTATAATTTAGTGGACCGTTAGACCCATCTTTAAAACATGACATGTTTGACCCATGACCCAACCCGACCCATTTGACACCTCTAGCTATAGGTGGAACAACAGGCAGGTTAGATAACGGGTCAAAATGGCTGAAAAGTAAATCGTGAAAACTTGTCTGATTGGTTTGATAATGGTTCAAGCTTATAAATAGAGCCCAAGTTAATTGGTTTTTACACAGACAAGATAATAGCTGCCCATACTATCGTTTTTAAGGAGACTGTCCTTTTTGAGGCCTAGTTGGCATTTTATGTTTGTTGAATGATTGTGAGTTGCAGAGCAAGGTGAAGGCCTAGGGAAATCGGAGGAGACGGTGATAAGCACCAAACATATTGCATTGGCAGTCAATGAGGAACTTACTTTGCATACTAGGTTCATTGTATGTCATCCATTCTCTCGTACTTATATATGTTCTTTGCCACTTATCATATACAACCATTAAAATGCAACACTGATATGAAATCTGAGATGCTTTTCACCTTTTGAAATGCAGGATGACCTTGACGAGCACGTTGATGTCACAGATTCGAGACTTAAGGTGACACTTTCACTAATAAACTTAGGTGATACTAGTATAAATGTGATAACAATTAACCAATCATTTCAAGTCCTCTATTTTAAATAGCCCTTTTAAGAATTTGGGTACTTGAAGAGTATCTAAGTATGACAGTGTTATGTCAAATTGACAGTATGAAACCGGTTAGCGGATATATTTATGTAAAAGCCGAGATGCTTTTCTCCTTTTGAAATGCAGGATGACCTTGACGAGCACGTTGATGACACAGATTCGAGATCTCAAGGCTACACTGTTCACATATAAACTTAGTGGATACTAGTATCAAATGTCCATAAATAACAATCCAACCAATTCAAATCAAGGTCCTCTAGTTCTTTTAAATAGCCCTTTTAAGAATTTAGGTACTTGAAGAGTATGACAGTGTTATGTCAAATTGACGGTATGAAACCGGTTAGCGGATATATTTATGTTAAAGCTGGTCAATTCGGGATAAATTTCATGAAAATTGGTAAATGTTTAGCTGATGTAGAAACGGGTCAGCTAGTCACATGATTTAAAAGTAGCCAATATTTTACTAAACTGCTTTAATAAAAGAATTTGGATTATATATGTTATCAATAGTTGTATTCTATTTAGTATCATTCATGAAAGTAAAATAATGGGCAATAAAGTTTTGACTTTGGCCCTAAAAATTTTCCCCAATTTGAATTGTTTAGGGCGTAGCATGGGATCGTAGTGAGAAGAAAATATGATGTAAGTGAGAAAAACTTAAAATGATAAGGATGATAAATAAACTGTAACAACATATTTAACATGCATCGACGTGAATTAGATGCATTTATATTCATTTAGATGCATCCGAGTTAGTATCGAAAGTGATTTTAAAGTGAAAACGATACAATGTAGTACTAGCAACAAATTTGACTTCGCAGATGATGAAAAATATATAGGATTCACCTAACTTGATGAAATGCATCTAATATATGTATATGCATCTAAATTTTAGCTAGAAAATATATTAGGGTGCATTTAAAAGATTATGGATGCATCTAATCCAAGTCGATGCATCTCTAATGTGATCCTAAGTTCTGTCATAGCTAAATTTTAATTTTTCCAATTTTTTTTTAAGATGATGCCACATAAGTTTTTGCGTGTCCTTGTGAACGAGGAAATGTAGTTCTGCGAGAATCACATCAACCTCACACCCGTGCTAAACTATACTATGCATGTCATTTATCAAAGGTGAACATTTACATGTTTTTTATTTGTGTAATATATAAATAATTTGGTTAGCTGTTAAAAATTATTTTCTTTACTCTTTAACAGCCTCGGGAAAACGATATTGGATGTAAATTTTTTTTATGGAAAGATGAACGAGTTCGTCTGCTGGCCGGTTCTCCTAGAGCTTTAACGACTCCAATTTATTCTTCAAGGCCTTCAACACATCCAAGTTATTCTCCGGGACTATCTAGAAATGTAGAGTGCTCAAACTGCAAGTTCTTGGTTGGAAAGATAAAGGTACTCGAGGCAACATTAGAAACGTATATGCATCGTGAGAGCCACACACTTGATTCAATTGCACTACTTCACGAGCTTTATAATGACATGGGAAAAATTGGTTTGGATTAGTTTGTTATTTAGCAAAAGCAATTTAGTATTTATGATGTAATTCGTATGCTTTAGTGTTTAAACTTTTACCGATGTTTAATGTAATTCGTATGCTTTAACGTTTGAACGTTTATTGATTTGTAATTGATTTCTAATGTAATTCGTTATAGTTATCCTTCTTTGTGGGTTTAGTCGCTGCAACGTAACATAGTTGCATTAGCGTTTATGAAGTTAGCTCGATTTTGGACAAGGGTAACAAAACGTAAATAGTAGTTTTCGAAAGCTTTCAATCACATGGAAAAGTTCGAGAATGACAAGTGCTTAAATGGTTTAACACCGTTCGGTTTTGCGATATAGTAGATATTTTGGTTATTTTCTCTTGGCATGACTCTGGTTTAATATCACATGGATATGTCACGGAAATTACACTAATTAAAAAACGCAAACAAGGTCCAACACATTGTGTCAACAAAACCTCGAGGACATGATGTTCGGTACGTAATATGCTAAAGGTCACATCACCCGTCCATCATCGTTATTTCTAATCAAACGAGTTAATCACGATCAAAGTTGGTCAAAGTTTACCCCGAGGACATGTCCTCGGGAAAAACTTTGCGGGAAAACTCACCGTCAAAATTTTCGACATAAGCTTTTGGTCAAAACGACCAATTGTTTCCCGAGGACATGTCGTCGAGAAAAAATGAGTCAAACTTTAACCCACGTTTGGCCAAGGTCAAAGACTAAAACGCTTTTTTTTCGTTTTGCGGGTTTTGTCGACGACATACTGTTTCCGGGAAAACAGGTCGCCAGTTCGACTTATTCTTGTAGTGTGAGGGTCCACGTTAGTATACATTGTCATGCTCATCCCTAAACACGTTAGTATTATGTAATCCTACAAAGTTCATATTCATACTAAAAAATAAATTCATTTATAAACTTAACATGACACCAGCTAGATATTTTGTTTAAACTACACACTGACACCGTTTAAACTAGGGCTGAGCAAAACCGACCGAAACCGATTTAGCCCGACCGAACCGAATTAACCGACCGAACCGATCCCGATACCGAGTCAATCGGGTCGGTTGTCGGCTGGAAAAAGTAGTAAATCTCGGTATCGGGTCGGTCGGTACCAAAAACCGAATTAATCCCGACCTGGCCCGACATACCGACTAAGTTATGTTAATACCATATTTTGGGGGCCGTCATATCTAAAACACAAAACACACACGCTCAACCCCAAAGTCAGATTCAAGAACCGTGTAATTTCATAAACTACAATGGATCAACAAAACCTTCAACAAAACACCCCATATGAATCAATCTCATCTTCAGTGCCTACATATGAATCCTTCTCATCTCAACAAAACACTACAATTGAAGTAAGTTTTTTACTTAATTTTTGTTTTACATTCTTAATTTACTTAAGTTGTGTTTTATAATTCGACTTATTCTTGTAGTGTGAAGGCATTTTTTTTCCACTTACATTAGTGATCTCTAAAGTATGTTTTTATCTTTTTCTCATTTTAAGAGACACCTATTTTTCAGTGTTATACAAACTCATGTGAGTCCACGTTAGTATACATTGTCATGCTCATCCCTAAACACGTTAGTATTATATAATCCTACAAAGTTCATATTCATACTAAAAAATAAATTCATTTATAAACTTAACATGACACTAGCTAGATATTTTTGTTTAAACTACACACTAACACCAACTTACGTTTAAACAAGCGACATTAGTGAGAATGTGATTTTTGAACGCTCCCCTATAAATTGGCCGTGTATTAGATAATCCAAAGTAGGACAAATGTGTGTTTTTAATTGTTTATTCATATTATGTTTACCAATTTACCGCTACTGAATCCTTGGTAAATCGATATTGTTAAAAAGATAACATTATAATAATTTTTTTATTTCTATTAGTAATTTAGTGATGCGGGCATTGTCATACACTCATGAAGGTGTAAAAGGTTAAGGGCTAATGGTCTGAAAATGCATCGAAGTTGTCACGATTTATTTTTGTAAGCTATGAACTTTTAATTTTTCTTTTGTGTGCAAACATTTTGTTAATCTTCCTATTGTAGCCATGGAACGGGGGTAATTTGACGTGACACCTTATTAACCCACTTTTTCCCATTTTCCTCTTTTAGCCAATGTTATACCTTGCCCTTAAACTTTAACTTTTGACATTTTTCACCCTTTAACCCTTTTAAGGGGAGTAAATTGCATAAATCGTCCCTAAAGTTTGGCCAAATTGCATGTTTCATTCCAAACGTTACGAAAGTGCAAGGATCTTCCATGTGGGGAAACATTTGGTGCAAGTATAGTCCCTGTGGGGAAACTTTGAGGAAATCTTTGGTGCAAGTATCGTCCCTACATGGACGATATTTGCACCAAAGGTTCCCCACATGGACGATCCTTGCACTTTCGTAACTTTTGAGACGAAACATGCAATTTGACCAAACTTTAGGGACGATTTATGCAATTTACTCCTTTTAAGGGTTAACAACTTACACACTTTATTATATATCCCTACACTTTATTTATTTACATTTTCCACCCTTTAATACTACAAATTTAATTGATTTTGCAAATGATAATAAAAAAAGTCATTGATTATAAATGTTTATGAATGACCATCAATTAGTGCCCTTGTATGATGTACAAAATGGGCTATTTTGTTGATAGTTCATTCATAAACTGTTAGCTTTTAGCTTAGTAGTACCAACTTGGTACTAATGAGTTTTGTTCAGATATTATAGACCCAACATACACATGTTTACCAACCTATGCCCTCACATGTATAAAATGGGCATATTAATAGTCTAACTGTTAAAACATCACTCCACAATCAAGGCAGTGTTTTGACTACTGCCTTGTTTTCTCAACTTCCTTTGGAGGATTCTTGCACTTAGGCTTCCCTTATGCTTTTCTCTATTCTTGAGGATACCAACACGACATGTGTTTCTTCCTCCAGTCACCATGACGACATTTCTGACGTCAAACTTGATGAAATCAACAATCTTGTTGTTCTCTTGATGAGTGGGTCTGGGTAACGGATGGTACGGCCATCATAGGTGTTGATGTAAGGAATGCCCTTGGAGCCGAACTGAACTGAACGAACCTTGCACATCTTGAACTGCAAAAAAAAGGTTTCATTAGTTGACATGTTAATACATTCTACAAAACCATTTAGACAATAGAATTGAAACATTTTTTGTATACTAGACGACTGAAGTATAAGCAAAATTACAAACCTTTGCCTCCTCGTCTCTGAGTGAGTGCAACCTGAATCTACCTTTGGTGTCATAAAGAAGACGGAAGCTCTCATTGGTCTTGGGGATGGAAACAACATCTGTAACAAACAAGATAACATGTAAGAATAAAAAACATGTACACATTCTCGTGAATAACAAACTATAGCAGTTGCATAAAAGTAGCAAGAATACTAACCCATGAACCCAGTTGGGTAAGTCTTGTCGGTCCTGACCTTGTTGTCAACAAGGACATGACGTTGCGTCAAGATAGACTGAACCTCACGGTAAGTCAAAGCATACTTTAATCTGTTACGAAGAATGAGAACCAAAGGCAAGCATTCCCTGGATTTGTGTGGTCCTGATGATGGTTTGGGAGCCTGTTTGAACAAAATGGAACACACTAAACTTTATAAGTGAAAAATAGTTTATTGAAGTATATTATACAAAAACAACGATCAACTTATAAAAGCACCATCGAGCTTGTCAAGATTCCAGGCACTTAGGGTATTAAGCCTCTTCATATGCTTCTTCAAACCTCGAGCCTGTCACACAGTAACAAAATCATGTTAGATTATCTAAAGCAATTACTTATAAGAAAGTAGTTGCTAGCTTAAACATATTTCAATAATTGACCAAAAAGTTAGATGTACCAAGTCAAAACATTTTATAAAGTAAGCTGACACTGAGCTGTTTCTGGTGTGTGAAAAAGACCACTTCAGAAATTAACCACTTATTAAGTAGCTTAAATCAACAAGATTTTACACCAGACTTGTTAATAATATCTTTTTGCATAACCCAATAAGCAATTAAGCCCCAAAAAAGCCTTACTGAAACACCCACACAGTTCAAAATCAGAACATTGTTTATAACACTTCCACTTGTGACAAATTACAAAAACTATGACAACAATTCTACACTAACTTAACTAACGATCCTTAACAATATAAGGTAGCATCAAATAAACATACAACATACCAAACACGAGCATAAAACAGATAGTGTAAATCGCAAACCAAAGAAACTTTTCAGCACATTTATTTCCAGGTGTTTAATTGATTATTGGTTACAAATAAGCTTAACCAACATGCTTTATCAATAAGCTTGTTAATATTAGCTTTTTCATAACCCAATAAACAACAAAACACTTAGAAAATATTTACCAAAACGCCTCCTGGACTTTTAATCAGCTCAATGCTTATGACATATTCCACTTATTTGTAACAAATTAAACAAATCTACAGTCATGCACTTCTCATATCCACACTACATCAAATAACATAATTGTTAGTCCATGATTAGTCAAAGTCAATTATATATGATTAGTCAAAGTTATTTATGTCATTCAAAGTTATTTATTGGGCTCAAGCCCGTATTCTAGAATAGTCCGTACACTCCTATATATTGTATCAATTGTTTTGAGGAATACAAGACACAAATTATATCTCTAAACCCTTTCCTACATGGTATCACGAGGGTTTCTCAGATCCTAAAACAACTCGCTTCCGCTTGTTTGTAACCTTTTCAATCACAGTTTCTGTTTTACCGATTGTTTCTCGGTGGTTTCCCGTTTCTCGACTAAGTTTAGTCGACGTTTCTTGGCTAAGTTTAGCCACTGTTTTACCGATTGCAGTTTCAGTCGGTGTTTTGTTTTGGTTTCTCCCACGCAAACCTCACACACTTGCTACTGTTTCCACTGTTTCTTTTTTTTACAAACCCTAACTACTTTGAGCCCTAAAATCTACAAACCCTAAAAACTACAGAACCTACATACTACCCACTGTTCGACGATCAAACATGACAAACGACAACCCACCCCCCACACCGGCACTTACCTTATCGGATAAACTCATGGCTATGAATCATTTAACCACTTTTGTTCCCGAAAAACTTGATGTCGATGCGATGAATTATTCCTCGTGGGTGTATTACTTTTCCCATCTATGTCATGGTTATGGGATTTTGGATCATCTTGTTGATCCGGTTGCCTCTTCATCCACTACGACTCCTACGGATCCACCACCTAAGGATGCGGAATGGACCAAGATTGATTTCATCATTAGGTCTTGGATATTCTCCACACTTGCTCCATCACTAAGGAAACGTTTGGTTGATCTTAACCCTACCACTGCCAAGGATGCATGGACATATATTGAGGCTATTTTTCAAGACAACAAGCGCCCGCGTGCTATGGCTTTGAAAGCCGAACTACGCAACTTGAAGCTTGGGGATTTATCTATTGACGGGTATTTTCAAAAGATAGAATCTATTGTTTCGGTTCTTAATGGTCTTGGTTCCCCTCTTAGCAATGATGATGTTGTTACTTTCGCGCTTGAGGGTTTACCTTCCACCTATGAAACGATCTCTACCGTTATTGTTAGTCGGGAACCCTTTCCCGATCTCAAAACGGTTAGATCCTTGTTGACTACTCATGAGATGCGCCTAAAGTCTAGGGTTCAAAACCCTCTTGTTGATGCTACCTCCGCTTCTCCCATGGTTTTATTGGCTAAATCCAACACTAGTGCTCGGCGTGGTCCTTCTTTGGAAAAAGTAAACAACCCGTGTTGGAGTTTTGCTAAGGGTTCTTGTCGGTTTGGTGATGCTTGTAAGTATCTTCACAATGGTGTTCACGGCAAGTCTACTTTGCTCCCTCGTACCTCGGGTTCGGCTTCAAGTGTGCCGGGTGTGACACGCTCGGATTTGGATATGTTGCAATCCCTGTTGGCTAAGTTTGGGTTAAATGCTCCTAATATTTCCACCCCCTCTCCTCCAGTCGCTTATACGGTTTCTGTCCCTCCTGGGTTTCAAAGTGTTTCGGCCCAATTATCTGCGCAGCCCACTTATGTAAGTCCACAGTTATTGCCTGGTTCTTTTGGGGTGTCCAATATGGGAATGGCTGGGTTATTCCCACAGGGGGTTCAGTATCCGACGGGGTCACCACAGCAGGGGGTCCATTATCCACAGCAGGGGGTTCAGACGCTTTCTGGTCCACCGCAGGGGGTTCACCTTGTACCTGGAACTTCACAGCCGCCAATTCAGTTTACGACAGGGGTTCAACAGCAGCAAGGGGGTTCTTTCCCTGGTTCGGTTCACTTGGGACAGTCACCTAGTATGCCTTTTCATCCGAGTCAGCTGTTTGCGTCCGGTTCACAAGGTTCGGGTCAAGCTACACTTTTGCCGAATGCATTTAATACCACTACTCTTCAAGAACCGGCCTCCGGCAATTGGAACATGGATACAGGTGCGAGTTCTCATCTTAATGATTCTGTACATTGTCTTAGTGATATTCTTAATATGTGCATTTACCCGTCTGTTGCAGTTGGTGACGGGCGTTTTATTCCCGTTACTAACTCTGGCCATAGTGTTTTGTCTACCCCTTTTCGTCCACTTCGTTTAAATAATGTCTTAATCACTCCCAATATTGTCAAAAACTTGATTTCCGTTCGTCAGTTTGTCCGTGATAATTCTTGTACGGTTGAGTTTGACCCTTTTGGTTTTTCTGTGAAGGACTTCATAACTCGACGGGTGCTCCTCCGATGTGATAGCACGGGTGAGCTCTATCCTGTTACGAAGCCCTCCACTATACCTCATGCTTTTCTTACCAGTCAGTATACGTGGCATCAACGACTTGGACATCCAGGAAGTGAAGTGTTACGTCGTCTTGTGTCTAGTGATTCTATTTCTTGTAATAAAGAGAAACTTCCCGTTCTTTGCCATGCTTGTCAGCTTGGTAAACACGTGAAGCTTCCGTTTGTTAGTTCGTCTAGTTCTGTTACTTCGTGTTTTGACATTGTTCACTCGGATTTGTGGACCTCTCCAATTCCGAGTCTTTCTGGTTTCCAGTATTATGTTTTGTTTCTAGATCATTATTCTCAGTATGTTTGGGTTTATCCGTTAATGAATAAATCTGATGTTTTGTCTAAATTTCTGTTATTTCGTAATTATGTTCGTACTCAGTTTAAGTGTGAAATTAAGTCATTTCAGTGTGATCATGGTGGTGAATTTGATAATCATGCTTTTCATAAACTATTTAACGATAACGGTATCCAATTTAGATTTTCTTGCCCCCGCACCTCACAACAAAATGGCAAATCTGAACGTATGATCCGTACAATTAATAATCTCATTCGTACCTTATTGTTTCAAGCACATTTACCACCCAATTACTGGACTGAGGCACTTAATATGGCAGTTTATTTATTGAATATTTTACCTTCCCGTGCCATCAATAACGAGATACCCTTTACCCGCCTGTTTGGTGCGCAACCCGATTATAGTGTCCTTCGTGTTTTTGGATGCCTTTGTTATCCACATATAGATACAAATCACAAACTTGGACCACGTGCCACACCTTCCATATTTCTGGGACATGCTGCCAATCATTTTGGCTATCGTTGCCTTGATCTTAACACCAATAAAATTATCATTTCCCGTCATGTAACCTTTGATGAAACGGTGTTTCTGTTTCCCTCCACCAAATCCACTACCACACCTTCCTATGATTTTTTGGACGATTCCACTGACCTTATTTCCACAATTATTCGCACCGCTCCCATTACTCCCGTTCCAGCACCGGTCCATACTCCACTAGTTGACGTACCTACACCGCCTACACCACCTACACCAACCTACACCTTCCTCCACCACCTACGACCTCAGTTCCTGTGCCCCAAAATTGTACATGATTGAACCCTCGCTCCCATAATGATCACCACCAACCGTGTTAATTCATCCCCTCTGGTCAACGTGCTCGTGTCGGGACTACTCGTCCTAATCCTCGTTACGTTGGTCATGTGTCTACTATCTCTCCCTTACCTCGGTCTTATAAAAAAGCGTTTAATGATCCCAATTGGCGAAATGCTATGTTTGACGAGTATAATGCACTTATTAAAAATAAAAACTTCGGGCTAGTGTACCTCGGCCGATGAGTGGTGCCAATATGTTGGTTGTATGTGGTTATTTTCGCCCATAAGTTTTTGGCTGATGCACTCTTAGTCGGTTATAAGGCACGTCTTGTTGCCATGGTAGCTACGAAGGTGAGGGTGTTGTTGTTGATGAGACTGTTTAGTCCGTTTTTTCCTACCCCTCCCCCCCCCCATCTTTTCCCTGTCCCCCCCTCCCCCTCCCCTCCCCCACTCCTCAGAGTTGTTAAGCCGGGCTCATATTCAGTCTGTTCTTAGTTTAGCTATTCTCGACATTGGCTGTTCATCAGCTTGATGTCTAGAATGTTTTTACCATGGTGGACTTACTGAGTATGTTTATATGCATCAGCACTCCATGTTTTCGAGACCCTGGAGATCCGGTTTATGTTTGTTTTTGCAGCGATCTCTTATGGTCTTAAGCTGGCACCTCGCGCTTGGTCTTCAGTGGTTCGCTCTTACATTACTACTGTTGGATTTTACTCATTGTGTTGTTGACTCCTCTTAATTCTATTTCACAGACGGGTGATGATACTACGTTTTGTTACTTTATGTGGATGATCATTGTTCTCACCGCTCTCATCTGATCGTTTGCTACAGCAGATTATAGCTTCTTTACATCGCGAGTTTTCAATGACAGATTTGGGTGCAACTTATAATTTTTTTTTGGGTCTTTCTGTTTCGCGTGACTCTTTGGTATAGTTTTGTCTTTAGTGTAAGTATGCTATGGAGATTTTGGAGCGTGCTCATATGGTTGGCTGTAATTCTTCTCGGACTCCTGTTGATACTGAGTCCAAGTTAGGGGATGGTGGTACTCCGGTTGTTGATCCTACCTTATATCGGAGTTTAGCAGGTTCTCTTCAGTATCTCACATTCACTAGACCTGATATTACGTATGCTGTGCAGCAGGTTTGTCTTTATATGCATGATCCACGGGAGCCTCATTTCTCTGCTCTCAAGCGGATTTTGCGGTATGTTCAGGGGACTTTGGACTATGGTTTACAGCTATTTTCATCTACTACTGACTCCTTGATTGCTTATTCGGATGCTGATTGGGCTGGTTGCCCGACTACGAGACGGTCTACTTCGGGGTATTGTGTTTTTCTTGGCAACAACTTACTAATACAGGTCCTCTAAGCTCAGCCGACGCTTTCTCGTTCCAGTGTTGAGGCTGAGTATCGTGGTGTTGCATTGTTGTTGCGGAGACATGTTAGGGCTCTGGAAGTTTACTTGTGAGCTTCATCTTATTTATTTTCACCACTATTGTGTATTGTGATAATGTGAGTGCTGTGTACTTGTCTTCTAATCCGGTTCAACATCAGCGTACCAAGCACATAGAGATTGATATTCATTTTGTTCGGGATTTGGTTGCTACTGGGCAGGTTCGCGTTTTACATGTTCCTTCTCGGTTTCAGTATGCGGATATCTTCACTAAAGGCTTACCTTCAGCGTTGTTTGAGGAGTTTCGCACCAGTTTGAGCGTCCGATGTCCTCCCACTCCAACTGCGGGGGAGTGTTAGTCCATGATTAGTCAAAGTTAATTATATATGATTAGTCAAAGTTATTTATGTCATTCAAAGTTATTTATTGGGCTCAAGCCCGTATTCTAGAATAGTCCGTACACTCGTATATATTGTATCAATTGTTTTGAGGAATACAAGACACAAATTATATCTCTAAACCCTTTCCTACAATAATAAGCCGAGCAATAAACAACCTTGTATGCAAATTTATTAAACCATGACACAGACTAAAAAAAATAAATGACGTAAACAACACAGCAGCGAAACCATACTAACAAATAAACAACAAGCTGGTATTTTATTATTCAACATGACAAACAACCTCGTATTTAAATTGATTAAGGGGGTGTTTGGTTTGGCTTATATAGTTAGCTTATATGGCTTATTATGTTTCATAAGCTAACTTTTTTGTATAAGCTTATTATGACATAATAAACTTGTATAAGCTGAAAAGTTTCAAAATAAGCCACAAAAAGTAAGCTTATGAAACATAATCCCAAAATCAAATAAGCTATAAGCCCGCTAAATAAGCCGAAACAAATACCCACTAAACACTAAATGAATCTTTATATTTCAGAACTCTAAACTAAGTAACATAACAAAATCAAAAGCACCATATAAACATAAAAAAACAAAATATAACCAATGATGTGAAGTCGTAAAGGACTTCTATTGGAAGCATTACAATCCCTAGGCTAATCGTTGCAGTGTAGTATAGGCAAGACTCGAGGGTTGTTATCGTTCTCTAGGGGAATAGGTTGGGAAGGCTCGAACACTAACATAATTCTAAAGGGTTAAGAGAAGATTTTTTTTGTGTTTTTATATTTTATAGAAAGCAAGTAAATCAATGGTTTGAGAGGCTGGTTTGATTAACTAATAATTAAACTAAATATAATCTAAACTACTGGTGATAACTTTATGATAAAAAGATGTATTTACCTAATTATGCGCTACTCCTCAGATTACTTCTCCTATATCTGTTGCTTTGTCACACTTGTGATGATCTGTGTAAGTATTTCCTAGGTCATGAACGGATTACACGAACCCGCCGTCTACTTAATATTCCGTTAAGGCAACGCACAAGTAAGGTAGTATGAAGACAATTACAAGGCCCCTAAAAGTATATTAAATGCATGTGAAATATCTTAAAAGGGATCAACCATATTAGGGCTAAGGTAGTATGAAGACTGTTACCGATGGTATCCTTTCTACACTACTCGCGTTTCCCTAGACGTCTATGCCAATTTAATAACTTATGGCTAGTTTTCTAGAGCCTAACACGCACATCCATCAACAAGAAGCAAACATCAAAAGGATCTACAATCTAAGTTTCATGCAATCATAAGTAAATACAAAGGAGGGTTTAGTGTTGATCCCAACTCAAGATCTATTCCTTAGCTTGTAAGGGTTAAGTTACTTTGGATAAATCCAAAACTACTATGGTAGAAACTTAGAGAATACTAAAGAGTATGCGGAATCTACTCTTTAATACTTAGAAGAATATCAATGTAACAGTAAACTGTATGAACAATGTATGAACAATGATATAACCAAAAAGCTTTAATATTATTATCAATAATGCGAGTACTCTGTGTAGTACTAGGGTTTACAACCTTGAAGCTATGAACTATGAATAAGATATGCACATTTACACCATGACCTAGGATCTCCTTTTATACATCAAGAAATCCTTTACAAGATAACTACAAATCTTCTATATTTCTAATCTGATATGCATATCTTTCTAACTATATAGAATATACATTGAATAAGTCAATACATATCACTTCACACGTCTTTATCTCTTTAGCAGTCTTAATCTTCATGCAGCAGTGTTAAGTCCTTCAGCAGTACAAAGTTAGTACTAGTAGTACTAACTTTCTTCTAGCAGTACTAACTAATTTAGTGCTGTCAATTGAAACTTGATAGCAGTACAAACTTTGGCTTGACATTTTTAAGTATAAAGAGTTTAATTCCCAACATTTAGCCTAGCATGTTAAAGATAAAGCAAGAACATAAATCAATCAAACAACACATAGACATATTGAATGATTAATGATAAACAATCTTACTTGATTAAAACATGGATTGAAGGTAGTTTAATAGTGTTTTGAGGCCCTAAAAATAACCTAAGAAGCTGCTAGAATGACTAGGGTTCGTCTCCCTAAAATTATACAAAGTTACACACTTAAAACCCTAAAATCGGTTTTTTATATATAGTAAAAACGATGTGACGGCGTCGCGTTGAAGTCTTGACGCCGTCGCTACGTGGATGATTCTAGATCCTCTTTAAGTCGGCCACGTCCTGACGTCATAGCTGGATCTTTGACATTGTCACTATTTAGATCACGACGGCGTCGCTTTATGATAGCGACACCGTCTCCACGCTCTATATGCACAATTCTTCATGATTTTTGGTGTAGAGTCGTAACCTTGTCCGTTTCTTCTCCAAATGAGCCCAAGTCACGTGTATTTCCTCCAAATGCCATCCAAGTGCTAAAAACCTAAAAACGAACAATTAAGCACATAATTTGGGCATATTTGCATGATTTAAAGGGTTAAATGACCCCGAAAAGTGTATAAAATGACACCTCATCAACCAACAACCTCGTATTTATGTTACTCAACAAAACTAACCATAATCGATTAAAAAATTATAAAAAGTAAGAAATTTTGACATACCTTATTACATAAATTAAGGTTCTTGGAGTATTTGTCAATTATGAAATTTCGAGAACTGTTGATTGTTTGAATTAGGGTTAATGAAGAATTGGGGAAGAACAAGGTTTTGGTGATTGTGTTTTTTGATCGTGTGTAATGTGTTTTAGGTGATATGAAGCAAAATACCATGTACTTTGATTCTTGACAAAACGAACCCCTCAAAGTGTATAACGGAAAAATTGTAAAGGAAAACGGGAAAAAGTGGGTTAATAAGGTGCCAGGTTAAATTACCCCCGTTCCATGGCTACAATCGGAAGATTAGCAAAGTGTTTGCACACAAAATAAAAATTAAAAGTTCATAGCTTACAAAAAGAAATCGTGACAACTTCAATGCATTTTCAGACCACTAGCCCAAAGGTTAATAAACCTTTTCACTTTGATGAGTACACATGTTAAGGCAGTAAAAATTATCCAAAATTTAAAAAGACCACATATCCATACAGAATTCAATCATAGTGCAAACACATAAGTTCTTGTAGATTATAAATATTTGGTTTATCATCATGTACTTCATTTTTTGATTTGAAGTGTGCCTTGTGTAAAAGGTGTACTGACAGTCATAGACACTTGTTCTTTGAATGTCCTTATTCTGAAAAGATTGGAATCAAGATAATTGGCAAAAGTAGACTTTATGGAGGAGGTAGTAGTTTAAGCAATGTGATAAGCCAATTGGAAGCATGTCCTGTAAAGAACAACATTTGGCAGATTGTAAACAAGTTCATTCTTTCCTAAACTGTGAATTATATATGAAATAAAAGAAACAAAAGAACCTTTCAAAACACCCTCAGAACAAAAGAAGAGCTATTGAGGATTATAACATAGAACATAGAAGACATGATAATGTGCTTGAGGGTCAGAAGATCTAATGATGTTATAAGAGTGGCTTATATTTAGGGTTTAAAATGGGTGGATAGAAAGTGATAAATAACTGATGCATTATTAAGTAGCTTGAGGAGGTTTGCAGGCTATAACAATGGTATGGTCCTTTGATAACGCCTAAATTATACATGTTTTCGGTGGCGTTATTTGCATTTATTTGATCATTTCTCATAAAATTTCAGTACTTAATCAAGTATATTTGCTATTATATGTTCTAGGTACGTGTCGTGGAAGAAACGGAAGAATACACGAAGATTTGAAGCTTAAACGAAGAAATAACTCAAGCTGAATGCTTCCCGACACCTGTTCACTGTTTTGGCCATAACTCGGTCATACGAACTCCATTTTAGTTGGTTCAAGCGGCCACGCGAAGAGAATTAAATTATCTACAATTTAAGAAAAATTCCCAGAGCTATAAATGCCATATGTGTGGCGCACTTCATTAAATTTGTGGTAAATGCTCTTAAATGAGCTTGGCATTCATTGCAACCTATCATCTATCCATTCTAGGTCCTTCTATGCACGAAATTTGGAACCCCATGAGCCTATAAATACAGCCCCAAATCCCTCATATCTCACACACATCCATCTACAATCCTCTCCTAAAGTAGAATAAGTTAGGAACTAGTTTTCGGGAATTTTGATAAACTTGCTCCTAAGTTTTTCTCAAACTTAGGTTTTGATCCATCAAAGAAGCATAATTGAAGTGTTATTTCGAAGCTATAAGCGATTGTGATAGAATTGTTCATAGTTCTAGGTTTTACTTTGAATATAATAAAGTGTTCTTGGGAAATTCATGTGAAATCACCATATTTTTCTCTTGGAATTTGGTATAATCTT
>BQNB010090287.1:9237-27184 GCA_026074375.1 Tanacetum coccineum | reverse complement strand
ATGCTCCCGGTGCTTGGAACCTCTTAGCAAAGTGTGAGCGAAATTCATCTTTAACCAAAGAGGGATCATCCACCCAAACACCATCCACTTTACTTTACTTTACTATACTTTTACTTTCGAAAATAACTCTAGAACAGAGTGAAAAAGACGAGTGTGTATTTTCCACTCATTTAGTTATTTGGTTAAATAATGTGTTACTTTACAACACCAGGTATTTATTTTTACTAATAGCCTGAAATTGTAAATAATTATTCAATATTGTTACATGCATTGCTACATAGGTAATCATTTTCTACCTTCATGTGTAATTTGAGTTTTCGAGTTTTTATTGTACCCTATTTGTTAAACTAAAACCAAAATAAAATGTTCTTATCAAATTGCTATTAGCTTACAAGTATCTCATGTGATGTGCGAACACTCACTAACTAAATTGGTTATGAGTTTAACTCTTGTTTTATACATTAATAAACTTGTTATATATTTAGCGTTAGATCATGGCCGTCCATGGAGTAGGGGCATCAATTGAATAAGGGGCATCTGATTTTACTATTTTAGTGTTGTGCATCTGTTTTACCAGAAACCGGCTAGCAAATTGGACAACATGACCAGTAAGGTAAAACATATGTATTGAAAGATCATTTATTCATAAGCAATTGAGGATAAGTATTGAAAACCTGATAAGAGAACAATTGTGGTTAAGTGGACTTGAATTATGGTCCAAAAAAACATTTAACAATAAATGTATAAAAAAAATAACATCAAAAGATTAGAACTTGAGAGTTCATACCTCCCTTGTTAAGAAAAAATTGCTTACCAAATAGCTAAAGAACACAAAACAATACCAAACATTTCAAAAGATTTCTAACCAAATAGCTAAACAACTCAAACAAAATATCCAAGGAGTAAATCATAGGTGGTAGATCATGTGAAGAATGTATCCATTGTGGTATGAAAGGCTTTGTCACATACATTTTACCTCATAATGTTTGCTTCGACGTGTGATATCAAATATATGTGACATCGCCTTAATACCACAACGAATGCATTCATCAAATGAAATACCATCTTGTGAATTCTTGATGTGTTGTCTTTGATGAACTTAGAAAATAATTGTCTCAACTTAAAGAAGCAAAACATGGTGTTTTATTTGTTAGTGAGAGGGTGTTTCTTAGAAAGAGAGAGAAGGAGAGTGTGAAGAATGAAAGCCATTTCCTTATGCGAATAATGAAAATATAATAAGAGAGGCATTTTCAACTATTGACTCGTTGGTTCGTGGTCTAGTAGTGTGAACAATAATCGTGTACAAATAATTGATAAACTACTATTCGCATGGAAATAAACTCACCTTAATGCACAAGTTCTAAGACTGATTAAGCAGAAATTTTCAACAGGAAGTCAATAGGGTCGGTTGACCAGACTCGAATCCGAACCCGAACTTTATAAGGCCATAAAGGGTCGGGTTAAAAAACTAGTCGGATTTCTTTGACCTAAACTCGAATCCGAACCCGAACTTTATAAGGCCATAAAGGGTCGGGTTAAAAAACTAGTCGGTTTGACCTAAACTCGATAACCTGATAATGTTGGTCAGGTTACGGTGTTGTTATTTCTGATATAGGATATATGAGAGTTTTTTTTTTAAATGTTGCTATTTTCATTTTACTTTGTAAAACAATATTTTTTTTTCTTTTTAAAATGGGTCTTTTTTTTAGTTTTGTGGACCACAAGCCTTTCATCTATTATATTAACTTTACAAATTTAACCCTTAACTTATAAAAGTTGCTATATAAAAGACGTTCAAACAATAAGGCATTTTGAACATATCGTATATCATTTTTAAGAACTGTATTTTATATGGTCATGTGGTCACCAATGTTTGTAAATTTGTATACTTTTTTGAATTGGTCTTCTTGTTCAAAATGATTTTTTTGGACGTGTCCATCATTTGCTTTATTCGTTCACACTTGGTAAATACTTTGCATTTATACACAACATTAGTTTTTAGACAAATACATCCATTAAATTAAACAAAAATACATTCACTAAATTAAACAAGAAGAGAGTTGCTAAATTAAACAAGAAAACATCAAATAAGTTAAACAAGAAATAAAACATAGCATGCATCATGCCGAGTTCGTACAACGGGACCTATTGTGACTAGTTTGACGGCATAATCAACATCTTTTCAATTTGTTTATGATACTGCCAAGCCTCAGAGTTGAGCGCTTTTTCTCTCTTTTGTATTAAACAAATTTTCTTTCTTGTGCTTCCAATAGACCAACAAAATCTTTTGCGGCTCAAGTTGTTGAACTTTTTTCATGAAATTACTTCTTATGTGTCGAAGACAGAATCAATGGTATGCTAATGGTTTTTTCCATTCCGCCATATTTGACATTGCATGTATTATTCCCTTACGCGCGTATGAAATAACACACAATTGTCGATCAAGAAAACTAGTTTTTGTGGGGAACATTACATGATAATTTGTGTGGGTATGAGAAAAATACAAAGTATGAAACGAAAATGTAGAAACTTTAATATGAATATGAGAAGCTTCACTGAATAAAAAGAAAACTATTATTTAGTTAGATAGGTAGTTGGTAATAATGTATAAAAGTGTTTCATGAAGATATGTTAATATTTAATGCATTGCAAGACAAATGTGTGTAAAATAGCTATCATAATAATTTCAACTCTGATACACTTTTGTTTTCTCCATTTATGAATCATGCCTTAATATTTAATTGAAACTAACTTTCATATTTAATAGGATCTGATCTTGATTTTCTTCATTTATGAATCATGCTTCCATATTTATTGCAATAAGAGTATAAGATAAAATGATGTAAATAAAAGGAAATGTATGCAAAATCTTGAGCAAAGTTAAGGGTCAAAAATGAAAAATAAAAGTGGTGCAAAGAGATTTGTGGTCCACAAAACTAAAGAAATACCTATTTTTACAAAGACAAGAAAAAGAAACTCATTTTTACAAGGTAGAATGAAAATAGCACTCATTCTAAAAAAAAACCCGGATATATGAAGTTTAATTCCCTATTATTAGTCTTTGCATTGCATTTGACGATTCATTACCTTCACCTATAGACGGAACTTTGGTAAACTTATTAGGAGAGGGTCAAAGTTGTACTTCCTTTTAGTAAATATAAGTAAAATCTCGAAGTTTTGAGAGGGTCAGTCTGGTCTCCACTAAGGTCCGTCCATACCTTCATCCCATAGTTTTTTTCTTACTGGAACTAGTTTTTGGGTGGTCATATGGATCCATCTTCTAAAACTAGTTTATGGATGGTAAAATTTTGCCAACTTGATTTTTGCTGGATAATTTGTTTCATGTTTGGACTTAAAAATCGTGTAGAAGATACTTCCTATTGGTACTACTACCATCTTTGATTTTTGCTGCCAAAAAAAAGTCTTGTAACACGCCTAGTATTTTGGGTTTTTAATGTTATTGCCAACGAAACTAGTCACAATTATGTGTATATACACTTCTTTTAATGTTATTGGTTGGAACTTTTCTTTTGGTTAAAGTTAAACTAAGCAACCCGATTAACCTAAATGGCTTGACATGATACCAACTTGATAACTGATCTTTATAGGGTCGTATGGGTCACTTTTCCTAATCGAAAACCTGAATCGACTCGACCGGATAACCTGACCTAATATGACCTCTACTAATAGGCGTAATAAAGTCTAGTTAAATTGGGTAAAGGAAATGCGATAGCTAAAACTCTGACTTAAAACTTGATTCGAGCATCAAAATTCAAATGTAGCTCGAAACTTGACTCAAACTCGATCTAACCTACCTACATCTCAAGTTCGAACTCGGAAAATAAGCGTTATATAAGCTCGACTTGACTCGCTTTGCAATAATATTACTCCGTACTTTATATGATTGTAAAAATTAACTAATTATATGTACAACCAATGGGGGTGACCCAGCGGTAAAGACTTAGCCTTTATGACGAAAAGTGCCTAGAGGTTTTGGGTTCGAACCATAGGGAGAAATTAATCCCGTATTGGCCACGGAGATTCATCTGCCTTGACTCCGGGTTATCCAAAAAGAATAGTCGGCCTTAGGAATAGTCGGCTTGCAATGTCAAGTCGGACA
The DNA here is from genome assembly GCA_026074375.1 of Tanacetum coccineum. Lineage (NCBI taxonomy): Eukaryota > Viridiplantae > Streptophyta > Magnoliopsida > Asterales > Asteraceae > Tanacetum > Tanacetum coccineum. The sequence continues at coordinate 23,064 of BQNB010090287.1, read as the reverse complement.
TCAAGGTTATTAAAAAAGATATAAAAGTATAATTTAACATAAGCTCGATAAGGCTTGCTAGTCTCATGCACAAAGCACATTGAAATTCGACTTGAAATTTCACACTATGCGACTCCAAGATATAGCTTGGCTCATCTAAATTAAGACAAGATTGTGTATTTTTCGAATTGAGTTCCAATAAATCACAAAACATCTCATCTTGCCTATGCCCATGATGCCTAACTCACTCCATTCGATCAGTTAAATCAATCATTTAGTGATCACCGTAAAGAACACTACTACCACATATATAACTCCAAACGGACAATAACACGTTACTGGGACATGTTAAGTGCTCACCATAAATTCTTCTCCTACCACATATCTTTTACTCCAAAGGGATAATAATACTTGACTGGTATATGTTGAGTGATCACCATAATATACTTATATTTATAATCAAGTAGCCTTATAAATTCCAAAGTGTTGAAGAATTGCATCAAGAATATGTAATATTTGAATTTTAAAAGTAAATTAGGTCGTATGAATCCTAAAAGTATAGGAGAACTATATCAATAATATGTGATGCATGTTAATATGACATAGTATTTTGGTTGAATCTGCAGTGTCTACTCATTTTTGGAAGTCTTGGTGGGGTTTTAATAGTTTTTCCAACACGTTAGAATCTCTCTTTAACTGGAGTAGGGGTGTTATCGGGTCGGGTTATCGGGTCTTATCGGGTCGGGTTGATATGACATAGTATTTTCGTTGAATCTCCAGTGTCTACTCAGTTACTGGAGTGACCGGCAAACTTAAACAACAGAAACACCATCAAGATTTGTTTTGATGTTGTGGTACATACCACTGCTTGGGTAATGATGGAGCTTATAAACCAAGTTTGCTTCGACTTTAAACAACATAAAAAATATACTCTTTTGGAAGAGGCTATAAAACCAAATTGGTTTGATTGGGTATGTAATCCGATGATGCTAAGGTTTTCTAAACATTATCTCTAGTTTCTTAGAAGTATTACTGAAATTCGCCATTTTCGTTTCTGTCATTAGTGTATTTTTCACTTGGTATCGCTTGGCAGAAAATATATTAGTTAAACTAGCAAGATGCTAGAGATACAAACAACATACGACAAATAGCGGGTGAAAGGCATCAACGAGGAGAACAACTAACAACCATCAACAGAAATCCCTTAAAAGTAAAGCGCTAAACCAAAACCGACACCCGCATATATAACCAAACACCTAAAAGACCCACCATAAAACCAACAAATATAAGACTGGACCAGGCCGATATATAAGCGAGGGAAACATGGGCCAATGCATAGGCCTCGTTATTTGAAGGGGTACTAAATCTGTAAAAAGCCCAACTAAGATATACATTTGACATGCCTATTTAAAAGCGCCAAAAGAATAATTATACAAACTTCCAATTAGGGTTGCACATAACGGACCACGGACTAGATCGAACCGAGAAACCGGCCCGAACCTATTTCGGTTGAGTTCTCGGTCCACACTTTACCTCATATTCGGTCCTCGGTCTGGTCCGATCTCAAGTACAACCGATCATTATGCCTTTTTGGACTGGACCGACCTAGATCAGACTGAACACATTCAATCCAGTCCTAGGTTCGGGGTTCGAGATAAATTGGTTTCGGTCGTGTCCGGTTTTTTTGGGTCCGGTCCATGTTTTGGACCGTAATCAGCCCTAATTGCAATGCGTGTGTCGAGTTTTAGCAGGATTAGTATTATGATTTTACTCACATAATTCTCTTAAGGAGGCTTTTTTTTTAATTGTGGCCTCAAGACACCCAAAATCTCTGAGATACCCTCACTAGACCTAAACCCATACCAAAAAAATCATGTAAAAATAAATAACACGAACTAGGCATAACTCCACCTACTAATAAACTAAAATATAATTTGGCTAAAAAACTTAAGTATGTTCATCTACCTTAATTTTGAAGAAACCTTTTTCATTTCATAAATGACAGAAACCCATTATTATGATTTATTGACCAACTCAAAAAGACAGTTCTAGTATTTTTTTTTTCTCATAATATCACCTATTTCTATCGAAGCTTGAGTTTTTAGTTTTAATGCATTCTTCGAAGGGCAAGGTATTATTGAGCAAAAATGGTACCAACGCACCTCAACATGTTAAACTCCATCCCCTTCTGTGCCACTGGAATATTGCTCGTCACCTTGTTGGTGAAACCACTCCTACTGTTGGGTATTTATGTATTTTAATGTTTATGTTTTCTTTTGTTGTTGCAGGTCTTGAAGATGAGGTAGATGACGAGCCCAAGGAATTTGTAGGATTTGTTTTTGTTTACCTTTTTGGTTTATAACGTTGTTAATACATTAGTTTCCATTATTAGTTTATGGTGTTAAGTTTTTTTTCACAAAGTTAATCATTTGTATAGGTTTATATTTTCATGACTTATTTTTCTTTTATGTTTTTTTTTATTTATGAAATTGAAATTTTAGTTTGATAATGTGTTGTTTTATTTGAATAAATGAAGAAAAAAATGGGTGCAGGACGGCCAATAGTTTTTACGATGACACAAACGAAACGGCACGACGACAGATAATGTGCCAGAAATGTAGTGTTATGGAGTGAGGTATGCTTTTGTTGTGACGGAATTTTCTACTCTAAAATTGCTAATGTGCCAGGATTTTGCACGATGACACAAACGAAACGGCACGACGATAGATAAGACGCTTAAGGTGTGTTTAGCTGGGGAAAAATATCTCATTTTTTAAGGAAAATTTTCATTTGAGAATGGAAAAAGTGAAAACGTGTTTAGTTGCACTTTTTTCTAATATTTTTCAAAAAACAAAATATTCTCATTTTCTAAATTTATATGGAAAAATAGAAAACCACAATTTACTATTCTCCATTTCTTTTTTTCCCTAACAAAATAAAACGTAAATATAACTCAAACCAACTAAAACGTGAGTACCAATATTCTAACCCTGTCTAGAGGTGGAAATGGGTCGGATTGGGTCGGTTTAGGTCATGAGTCAAATGGGTCATGGGTCAAACATGTCATGTTTTAAAAATGGATCTAACGATTCATAGGTCAAACGGTTTGGGTCGGGTCGACCCACTAAATTATGGTGTTTTCATATATTTTTGAACGTTTTATATGTTTCGTCAGTATTTTTACGCTTTCGTCGTTTTTTTTACGTTTTCGTCCGATTTCTTACGTTTTCGTCTTTTTTTACGTTTTCGTCGGATTTCTTAAGTTTCCGTCCGTTTTTTACGTTTTCGCCCGTTTTCATACATTTTCGTCAGATTTCTTATGTTTTCGTCTTTTTTTACGTTTTCGTCGGATTTCTTAAGTTTCCGTCCGCTTTTTTACGTTTTCGCCCGTTTTCATACATTTTCGTCAGATTTCTTACGTTTTCATCCGATTTCTTACGTTTTCGTCTATTTTTTACGTTTTCGTCAGATTTCTTACGTTTTCGTCTATTTTTTACCTTTTCGTCCGATTTTTTACGTTTTCGTCCGATTTCTTACGTTTTCGTCCATTTTTAAGTTTTCATCCCGTTTTTTACGTTTTTGTTCGATTTCTTACGTTTTCGTTTTATTTTTTACGTTTTCGTCCGTTTTTTACGTTTTCGTCCGATTTCTTAAGTTTTCATCCTTTTTTTAAGTTTTCACCCGTTTTCTTACGTTTTCACACGTTTTCGTCAGATTTCTTACGTTTTCGTCTAGTTTTTTATGTTTTCGTCCGTTTTTTACGTTTTCGCCTGTTTTTTACGTTTTCGTCCGTTTTCTTACGTTTTCGTCCGTTTTTTTGTTTTCGTCATATGTCTTACGTTTTTGTTTGATTTCTTACATTTTCGTCCGTTTTTTTACGTTTTCGTTCGATTCCTTAAGTTTTCGTCCGTTTTTTTCGTTTTCGCCCGTTTCTTACTTTTTCGTCAGATTTCTTATGTTTTTGTCTGTTATTTACGTTTCCGTCTGATTTCTTACTTTTTCGTCTTATTTTTTACGTTCTCGTCCGATTTCTTAAGTTATCGCCAGATTTCTTACGTTTTTGTCCATCTTTTTACGTTTTCGTCCTATTTTTTACCTTTTCGTCCATTTTTTAAGTTTTCGTTTGATTTCTTACGTTTCCATTTTGGACGTTTTCTTTTGTTTTTTTGACCCCTTTCTTTGTTTTCTTATGTTTTATACGTTTTTATTTGTTTTAAAAAATAGATCAAACGTAAAAAAACCAGACGAAAATAGACGGAAACGTAAGAAACCAGACAAAAACGAACGAAAACGGACGTAAATGTAAAAAAATGGACGAAATCGTAAGAAATCGAACGAAAACATAAAAAACGGACGAAAACGTAAGAAATCTAACGAAAACGTAAAAACCGGAGGGAAACATAAAAAACGGAGGAAAACTTAAAAAACGGACAAAAATGTAAGAAATCAGACGAAAACCTAAAAAAAAGACGAAAACGTAAGAAATTAAAAGAAAACGTAAAAAAAAGAAAACGTAAGTAAATGGACGAAAATGTAAAAAAGGGCCAAAACGTAATAAATATGCCGAAAACGTAAAAAAGGGACAAAAATGTAAAAAACAGACGAAAACGTAAAAAACCAGACGAAAATGTAAGAAATCGGCGAAAACGTAAAAATACAGACGAAAACATAAAAAAAGACAAAAATGTAACTAATCGGAAGAAAACATAATAAAAGGGCGAAAACGTAAGAAATATGACGAAAACGTAAAAAAAACGGACGAAAAAAAAAAATTTAATAAAAAAAAAAATATTATAAAAAAAAAAAACGGTCGGAAAAGTAAACTAAAAAAAATAAAAAAAAAAAAAAAAAATACAAAAAAAAAAAAACAGAAGGAATAGTAGAAATCAGGAAGGGGGGGGATAAATAGGATAAAGAACAGACGAAAAGAAATCGGACGAAAACGTAAGAAATCAGACGAAAACGTAAAAAAACAGACGAAAACGTAAAAAACAAACGAAAACGTACGTAATCGGACGAAAATGTAACAAAAGGGCGAAAACGTAAAAAAACGGACGAAAACGTAATGTGAATTGTGATTTATATATGTTCGGTAATGTTAATTTCATTTGTATTTTATTTTTTATTGTTTTTATAATTGAATACAAAGAGCTAATATGAAAAAAATATTAAATATGAAAAGAAAAATGATTGAAAATAGATCCTTCTAAATATCTTTTCATTTTTTAAAAAGAAAAGTACAACTCTTATTTAAACAGGTTTTTAAAATTCTCAACTCTTCTCTTGAGAAGAAAAACCAACTCCTTATCTAGAAATTTAGAAACATAAAAACAAGAAAAATTTTCCACAACTAAACACCACCTTACCATCTTTAAGTTACAAACCCCATGAGAAAAAAAAGGTTAAAGTAAACTCTCTCTCTTGCCAAAACAATGCACCGTAACACTTCAAACCCTTGCATCCTTGATCGTTGATTCTGATCCTGTTTGATCACCATTCATCGAATAACGTTTGATTATTGAGGGTGATCACTGATTCGTTCTCTGATCTTTCTGATTTGGTTCGACGTGTTCATTAGGGTTTGGGTTTCGATTTCGATTGATAATCCACATCCTGTTTGATCACCATTCACCTGATTCCGGAAGATTATAGTGGCGTATCTCTGATTATTCTCTGATCGTATTTTATTTGGTTCGACGTGTTTCATTAGGATTGGGGTTATACTTTTTAATTAGGGTTTGTGTTAATCGGGTGTTATTAGGGTTTTGTGTCTTATATTATCCGATCTGTTGTCGCTATAATGGAAGCAGGCTAGGGAGAAAGTGAGGATGCGGTAAACCCTAATCATTAGGGTTTGATTTGTTTTTGCCCAAGTTAGGTGTCTTGTTTGTATTGTCTTTGTTTTGTAGGGGTTTAGAGAGATGGAAAAGGAGGATCCGGCTGTTGTTACAAAATATTTGGCTAATAATTATAACGAATTCATTGAAAAGCTGAGTTTTCAAATGATCAAATCATGTCAATGCGGAAGCTAACGCTAATATTGAGATGGGTGGGCCAGCTATTGCGACTGGTTTTGATAATAGTAGAGAAGGTAATGGTGATAAGGTTTCCTTCGCTTCACTTTTGAAAAAACCTATGCCTTCTAAGGCTGTTCGGTTGTCTATGATAAAGAATGACGAATCTGTTACAGGTGCTAATGTTGCTATTCCTTTACCAGCTATGGAGGAAGTTAGTAAAAGGTTTGAAAACACCCTGTACGGTTATTTTATAGGGAAAAGGCTCGCTTTTCCAGTTGTGGAGAATTATGTGAAGAATGCATGGGAAAAATTCGGATTAGAACGTACTATGCTATCTAATGGATTTTTCTTTTTTCAATTCTCTTCACGGGATGGGATGGAGCGTGTTTTGGAAAATGGACCTTGGTTGATTCGTCTTGTTCCCATTATATTGAATATTTGGACGCCAAATACTAGACTAAGGAAGGAAACGATTACATCAGCTCCAATATGGGTGAAACTTCATAATGTTCCTATCGTGGCGTATTCAAAAATTGGGTTGAGTCTTATCACTTCCCAAATTGGGAATCCTATTATGCTAGATGCCTATACTAGTATGATGTGTCAAAAGTCATGGGGGAGAAATTCTTATGCGAGGGCTCTTGTTGAGGTGTCATCCTTAAATCCTTTACAAGATTCGCTTGTAGTTGCTATTCCCTTTCCTGATGGTTCAGGACATTCGCTGGAATCAATTGAGGTAGATTATGAGTGGACTCCTCCAAGGTGTGAAACGTGAAAGATTTTTGATCATGTGGATGATGCATGCCTTATAAGAGTTAAGGTTGTTGTTCAAAGCCAAGTGGAGGATGATGGGTTCACAAAAGTTAATAACAGGAAGAACAAGAAGAAACAGCAGTCTACTAACCAGCAGGGCTCTAATAGACAGGTTGCTGGTATGAAGTTAACTAAACCGAAACTTAATCTTGTGTATAAGGTGGTGAACAAACAGGGGACTGATGAGGGCACTTCCTCTCAACCGGTTGAGCATCAATTTAAGCAGCCTCCTAAACATGCTGAGAAGGAGAACTTGGTGTCTTTAAGTAACTCTTTTGAAACTCTTAATGAGTTTGAAGATGGTCCTCCTATTAAAAAAGTCTATGGTAGTACTATTGTTGATAATCTGCTAAGTGATGATGAGGAGGATAAAGAAAATGTGTATGACGAGACTATTAATGCATAAAAAATGTTTCAAAGGGGACAAGCACTCCCTCTCAGGAAGTCAATCATGTATAACCTTGCTTCTTGGAATATTAAGGGTATGAACCAAGCCCCTAAACAAAAGGAGGTTCATCAAGTCATTTTGGAGAATAATATGTGTTTGTGTGCGATACTTGAGTCTCATGTGGCTAAAGATAATGTCCATGGTCTGTGTTCTAAGGTATTCAAAAGGTGGAATTGGACTTCTAATAGTTTATCTTGTATGAAGAGTTCTAGGATCATTATGGGCTGGAATCCGGATATCCTTAATGTTGTTGTGATTGCTTCTGATGATCAGGTCATGCATACGTGCGTGTTGTTTAAAGCTGATAAAAAAGAAGTTTTTTGCTCAGTGGTTTATGCTCATAATAACTATATCCACCGTAGGGCTTTGTGGAAGAACTTAAAAACTCATAAAGGTTATGTTCGTGGCAGACCATGGGTTGTTCTTGGTGATTTCAACGTCTCTCTTTCAGCGGGTGATAAGTCTACGGGGTCTTCTTACATTGATACGGGGATGCGTGATTTTCAAGAATGTGTGGAAGATATTGAGGTGATGGATGTAAATAGCACGGGTTTGAAGTTTACATGGAATCAAAAGCCAAAGGGAGATTCTGGTCTCCTGAAGAAAATCGATCGTATCATGTCGAACCTGGAGTTTAGTGCTAATTTTGTGGGGTCTTGTGCGGTGTTCCAGCCGTATAGAACTTCGGATCATGCTCCGGCTGTCCTTCGTATTCCTATGAACTCTATGAAAAGGCCACATGCTTTTAAGTTCTTCAACTTGTTAGTACATAATACTAGGTTCAAAGAGGTGGTTTCTAATGTATGGCAGCAGACTATTAGTGGGTTTTGGATGTTTAAAGTGGTTAAACGTCTTAAATTGCTTAAAAAGCCTCTCCGTAAACTGTTATTCGATCATGGTAACATACATGAGAATGTGAAGAAGATTAGGCATGAGCTTGATGAAGCGCAAAAAGATTTGGACTCTGACCCGTCTAATGTGGAGTTACGTGAGGAGGAGGCTGCTTATCTTCATGCGTACCAGGATGCTATTCTTATGGAGGAAAGACTTCTTGTTCAAAAAGCGAAGATTGATTGGCTTAAACTTGGTGATGCGAATACGGCATATTTTCACAAAGTGGTTAAAAGTCAAACAGCAAGGAATAGAATTGATAGTATTGTGGACAATAATGGTGCTACAATTGATGGGGACCAGGTGCCCTTAGCCTTTATAGATCATTATACCGAGTTCCTTGGTCAGCCGGGTACTACTACTGTTTTTCATTCTAATGATATTTTTTGTAATAGGCTGTCCATGGAAGGTGCAAATAGTATGATTCGTGAAGTCTCTGATAAAGAGATTAAAGATACTATGTTCTCTATGGGCGATAACAAAGCCCTGGGTCCTGATGGTTTTTCTGCTGCGTTCTTTAAGGAAGCATGGGATATTATTGGGGTGGATGTGTGCAAAGCGATTAAGGAATTTTTCACTAATGGTATTCTTCTAAAGGAGCTTAATCATACGATCATAGCATTGATTCCAAAGGTTAATTCTCCCGTTAGAATTAATGATTATCGCCCTATTTCTTGTTGTAATACTTTGTACAAACGTATTAGCAAGATTCTTGCTAATCGTATGAAGGAAAGCTTATCTAAGCTAATTAGTCTTAACCAATCTGCTTTTGTTTCGGGAAGACGTATTAGTGATAACATCTTGTTAACTCAGGAGTTTATGCATAATTACCACTTGGATAGGGGACCTGCTCGTTGTGCTTTCAAGGTTGATATTCAAAAAGCATATGATACCGTGGACTGGTTGTTTTTAAAGGATATTCTTACTGGTTTTGGTTTCCATCATCGAATGATAGGATGGATTATGGAATGTGTCATGACCACATCGTTCTCTCTTAGCATTAATGGATGCTCTCATGGTTTCTTTAAAGGTATGAGAGGCTTACGACAAGGTGATCCGATTTCTCCTTATTTATTTACTTTAGTAATGGAAGTGTTGATGCTGATGTTGAATCGTAGGGCTCGTGAGTCGAATAGGTTTACCTATCATCGATATTGTTCTATGCTTAATATTATAAACCTTTGTTTCGCCGATGATTTGTTTTTATTTGCTCATGGGGATGAAAATTCAGCTCGTGTGATTATGGATTCTTTGGAAGAATTCAAAAATGCTTCGGGTTTAACTCCTAGCTTACCTAAAAGTACGGCCTATTTCTGCAATGTGTTGAATTATGTCAAGATCAGAATCCTTAGTATTCTCCCGTTTGAAGAAGGTACGCTTCCAGTTAAACATTTAGGTGTTCCTTTAGTTCCTTCTCGGCTTGTGTACCGTGATTGTTCGGATCTTATGGAAAGGATTAAAAAAAGGATCAATGATTGGAAAAACAAAGTCCTTTCTTTTGCGGGTAGAACTCAGCTTATTCGTTCGGTGCTTGGTTCAATGCATGTGTATTGGGCGTCAGTTTTCATTCTTCCGTCTAGTCTTATGCATGACTTGGAGCAAGTTATAAGAGGGTTCTTATGGTGCCAAGGCGAGATGAAAAGAGGTAAAGCTAAGGTCGCTTGGGAAGTTGTTTGTTTGCCTAAAAAAGAAGGAGGCTTGGGTATTCGAAGGTTGAAAGTGTTCAACAAGGCGTTAATCTCTTCTCATATTTAGAGTATCATCACGAATAAAGAATATTTATGGGTGAAATGGGTTCATTTATATAAACTGAATGGGAGATCTTTTTGGGATATCCCGCTTCGTGGTAATATGTCTTAGGGGTAGAGAAAGATTTTGCAAGTACGGTCCTTAGTTCGTCCATTCATTTGGTCTCGAATTGGGGATGGTAAAAATACGTTTGCATGGTTTGATAATTGGTTCGCTCTGAGCCCTCTCTCTAATCTGATATCGAATAAAGACATATATAGAGCTGGTTTGGGACTTGATGCTAGAGTGTCGGATATTGTTTTGGCTGGTTTGTGGGTATGGCCTACTGATTGGCTTGTTAAATACCCTCCTCTAGCTAATATAGTGGTTCCTAATTTCACGAATGCAGCTGATTGTTCTACTTGGTTAAATCGTCAGAATATGGAGGTTGGTTATTCCGTAGCTGCTGTGTGGGAGTGCATTCGTCCAAGGAACAATGAGATAGATTGGTTTAATGTTGTTTGGTTCAATCATTAGATTCCTCGCCATGCTATTCATTTATGGTTGGTTATTAAACGGAAGCTTAAAACTCAAGATACATTAAGGCATTGGGATGTTAGCACTAATTTAAACTCATTACAATGCCCTTTGTGTGATTTACAGCCGGATACCCATGAGCATCTGTTTTTTGAGTGTCGTTTTTCATTTCAGGTGTGGGAATGTGTGAAGAGTCTTACGAGTATTAATGGAATTCCTTCAGCCCTTAATTATATTGTGGATTTCATTATTCCATTAGCGCATAGGAAATCAGCTAGAAGTGTTACTCTTAAACTTGTTTTTGCGGCTGCATGTTACTTTTTATGGCAAGAACGCAATAATAGACTTTTTAAGAAGACTAAGAGAACTCAAGATCAAATTTGTGGGCTTATTAAGGATACGGTTAGGCTGAAGTTGATGTCTTGTTCCTTTAAGAAGTCATCTAATGTCCAGAGTTTTCTTCAGTTGTGGCAACTGCCTAATTCGCTTATGCAACCTGTTCATGATTAGTCTCTATGTGGTACAACATGCAAAGTATTTTGAAGGCTCATGTTTTGAAGGTGTCTTAGAAGTTTGCTGTTCGCAATAGGTGCTTTGTATGGCATCGTAATAGTTTTATGGCTTTATGCACCGTCAGATGGTTCTTTCCTATTGGAGCAATTGTTATAGTAGTTTATGTTTTAATGCTGCTTGGGGCATGTCTTAAGTAGTTTAGTGGGTGTTCAAGCTTTTTCGCTTGAGCTTAATGTGGTACTTCAACCACATTCCATTGTACTTAACTATTTTTTTGGAGTAATATATTTTACCGGGGATTGTTGTCCCTTTTACCCAAAAAAAAGTCGTAAAATGACCTGAAAATGTGAAATGTTACAGTCTCCTCCCGTTAGAAGAGCCTTGTCCCAAGGCTCAAGTCGCGAAACTTGACGAAGGTATAGGTTTAGTGAAGAGATGCGGGTACTTCTTCCGGAATTGATCTTCGTGTTCCCATGTGAACTCAGGACCTCTCCTGGAGTTCCATTGAACTTTGATGATGTGGATACGGCATTGCTTTAACCGCTTGACTTCACGATCCATAATTTCCACTAGTTCTTCAACGAAGCGGAGTTTATCATCAATGTGTATTTCATCTAACAGAACTGCCAATGGCTCGTCAGATAAACACTTCTTTAAATTGGATACATGAAACGTGCTATGAACCCTGCTTAACTGTTAAGGTAGTTCGAGTCTATAAGCAACGGTTCCCACTTTGCCTAACACCTTGAAAGGTCTAATATATCTAGGGTTTAACTTTCCCCGTTTACCAAAGCGTACGACCCCTTTCCAATGTGAAACCTTTAACATAACTTGGTCACCAGCTTGAAATTCTAAAGGCTTACACCTCACATCGGCGTAACTCTTTTGGCGATCACGAGTGGCTTAAATTCTTTGCTTGATTTGGACAATCTTCTCGGTTATCTCATGAATAAGTTCTGGACCGGTGAGTTGAGCGTCTCCGACCTCGGCCCAACAAATAGGTGATCGACACTTCCGACCATAAAGTGCCTCGAATAAGGCAGCTTTAATGCTAGTATGATAACTATTGTTGTATAAAAATTCGATCAACGGTAAGTGTCTTTCCCAACCATTCCCAAAGTCTATCACGCAAGCGCGTAACATATCTTCTAACGTCTGAATGGTCCTTTCACTTTGCCCATCAGTTTGTGGATGGTATGTCGTACTCGTATCCAACTGGGTACCCATGGCCTTCTGAAATGACCTCCAAAAATTCGATGCAAACCTAGGGTCACGGTCATAAATGATTGAGACTGGTATTCCATATCTCATGGCTACTTCTTTCAAGTACAGTCTTGCCAGTTTGTCCATAGGGTTAGTTTCTCTCATTGGTAAAAAGTGTGCAGACTTGGTGAGTCGGTCTACAATTACTAATATGCCATCATTTCCACTTTGCGTCTTTGGGAGCTTGGTGACAAAATCCATGGTGATGTTGTCCTACTTCCATTAAGGAATCTCAGGTTGTACCAATAAGCCAGATGGTTTTTGGTGTTTAGCTTTGACTTTTAAACACGTCAAACACTTACTAACATAGGTAGAAATGTCAGCTTTCATGTTAGGCCACCAGTATAATTGCTTCATGTCTTGGTACATTTTATCGGAACCCGGATGAACAGAATATTTTGACTTGTGAGACTCATACATAATCAGAGTCCTTAGATCACCATAGCATGGCAACCAACTTCTGTTGTTCAAACACAGTGTTCCGTCCGCACGCGGTTCAAACTTCTCCTTCCTGGGTTTTTCTGGGTCCTTCGAATTTTCTATCAGCATACCTCCCACATCTTCAAACTTGAGGTTTTCTGGTTTTATTTCCCCAGTCTGAACCTCCAAAATTTGCTTGGGAAGATCCAAACCAATAGTCATAACTAAGGCTCAAACCTGTAATGGCTTATTTCGTTCCTTCATGCTCAATGCGTCAGCCACTATGTTTGCTTTCCCTAGGTGATAACGAATTTCACAATCGTAATCACTAAGCAATTCCAACCAATAGCGTTGTCTCATGTTCAATTCCTTCTAATCCAGGATATGTTGTAAACTCTTGTAGTCAGTGAACACAGTACATTTTATCCCATACAGATAATGCCTCTAGATCTTCAAAGCGAACACTACTGCGCCTAACTCCAAATCATGAGTGGTATAATTCTTCTCATGAATTTTCAGTTGCCATGATGCATAAGCAATCACCTTTTCTCTTTGCATTAGCATAGTGCCCAAACCTTTGATCGAAGCATTACAGTAAGCGATAAAGTCTTCACTTCCTTCGGGTAAAGCCAGAATTGGTGCACTACATAACTTCTTCTTTATCAATTGAAAAGTTGTCTTTTCTTTGTCACCCCAATCAAACTTGACCTTCTTTTGAGTAAGCTTGGTCATTGGCTTGGCGATCTTTGAGAATCCTTTAATGAATCTTCGGTAATAACCGGCAAGGCCTAAAAATTGATGAATCTCCGTTGCAGTCTTAGGAGATGCCCAATCTTTAATGGATTCGATCTTGGCGGGATCCACGTGAATACCCTGACTGTCAATCACGTGACCAAGGAACTGTAGTTTAGGAATCCAAAATTCGCATTTAGAGAATTTGGCATACAACTGCTCCTTCTTAAGCAACTCTAAGATTAACTTAAGATGCTTTTCATGCTCTTGCTTACTCTTCGAGTATATCAGAATATCGTCAATAAAGACAATCACGAATTTATCCAAATATGATTTGCACACCCGATTCATGAGATTCATAAATACAGCAGGTGCGTTAGTCAAACCAAATAGCATAACTTGAAATTCATAATGTCCATATTGAGTTCTAAATGCGGTCTTAGGAATGTCTTCTTCACGAACCCTTAGTTGATGACAACCCGATCT
>BQNB010090286.1:16323-27184 GCA_026074375.1 Tanacetum coccineum | reverse complement strand
ATTCATAAAAGGTTCTAAACAAGGGCATTTTGGAAACTTCTTAGTTTACAAAGTGTACACTTGATAACATTGCGTGAGGACACGGCAATCCTTTAGTTTGGGGAATTTTGATATTTGCTTAATTGTATACTAATTTACCCGGGATTTTGCCAAATAAAAGCCAATAAAATGCCAAAAGAATAGAAAATGTGTGCTTTTGTGTCTTATTGTGCAGGTAAGGATTGAAAAGACAAAAAGAAGCAAAAACGATCAAAAACCGACAAGAAACGGGAAAAAGACAAAGAGTCAAGAGCAAGACAAAGAAATCAGCCAGAAATCACAGCCGGATCAGCCCGACACAGTCAAACTCAGTCAAAGAAAGAAATAAAGAAGTCAAAAACCCAAGATCAAGTCAAGGGGCTAATTATGACAAGTGTGCAAAGTCTAAAAGCTCATTTGTATTCTTAAAGTTTCAAAGGGCCAAAGTTGCAAAAAGAGGAAAGTTGTTATTAAAGAAGAAATTGAAGAAGGAAAGAACAAGGACTAAAACTGCCATTCTCAAACTGTTTTTATAACTACAAATGGGCGGTGCAACCACAAGGACCAAAGTTGCATTCGCCACAATTCAATCTTTCAAACAAACACCGGCTTTATCGCAACAGAATAACAAACTTCAACCAACTTTCCCGCCAAGAATTCCCACAACCCAATCCCGTATTTTTCCAACCCCCGCTCCTTTTTAAGCCCTCAACTCGATCATACTCTCTCCCCACTCACAAACCAACACGTGTAAACACCTCATTGGCCAGGACACCTCCTAATCCAATCCAACGGCCACAATTAGACTTAAAAAGATCAACGGCTGTGATTTGAAGGATCATTCTGGAATCCTTCACCTCTCCTCACCTCTCCTCTATAAATAGCACCCTTAGACATCATATTTCAGTTGTTGTTTCAGTTTTAAAAATTTTACTTTGTAATTTTCTATTTTCAAGCAATTAAGCTTTCACTTTTAGCATTTAGCTTTAAAAAGCTCTTGTAATCTCTTCTTTTGTACTTGTACTTCTTCAATTAAATAATTCAATTTAGTTTACACGTTTTCTTAGTCATTTGTTTTCAATTACAAGTAAATTTCATCAAATAAGCTTTAAATAAGCTCATTTAGCTTATTCTTTCTAATAAGCTCAATTTTAGCTAAACTTTGTTTCTTAAGCACTCATTCTCTCATTTAATCATTTTTAATCAAAAGCATGATCACTTAAGAACGTTTGAGTTCATTTTGGGAAGCAAATCAAGGAAGAAATAAGCTACTTATAGCTTATTAAGCTAAGAGCTTTGGTTTAGAGGCTAGGGAGCCATTTAGGATCAAATTTGTTAGCCACTCATTCAACAGGAGTGGCTAAGTGCTGAGACTTCACAAGTTTAGGTTTTACTATTTCATTTATAGTTTAGCATTTAGAGCTTATTTCAAATTGCTTATTCATAAGAGATTTAATGTCTATTACTGTTTGATTTAGCTTAGATTAGATTATAGATGATATAGTGTTTAACTGTTTTAGTTAAGTATCATTAATTTTTCATCAATTTTCAAAACTGTCATTTTGTCTTAAATAAGCTAGAAGAGAAACTTGCTTAATCTCTCAAATAAGCTGTGCATTTTAGTTCTCAAATAGCTCTATTAGGTAAAATTGAGTAGGATTAGATAAAAAGTTTAGGAAGTTTTAGCTTCTACAAAGATTTTAAGTTCAAACTTATTTTGACAGTTTACCTAAGGCAGTGTTTGGATTAGGTCCAAATTGACTCTTAAAGTCAACTAAACTTAGTCAAAACTTTTCAAATAGTTGAGCTATGACATATAACAAGGATCTAAACAGGTAATAAAAAATAGATTTTAGTTTTACAAGTTTTAGAGTGTATACCTTGCCAGCACCAGGGCACATTTTAACACTGGTTAGGTTTTAGATTTTAAGATTTTAAAAAGCATTTTAGAATTAAGGTTGTGTTGTGTTGTGTTAAAATCATTTAGTAACAAGTTAGCTTTAAAAGTCTTTTCTATATCTTTGAGCATTGCACATTGCATCAGCTGCAAAGTGCACCAGCTAAGCAAAACAATTTAGCTTTGAGTTGCCATTTTTTTTTTCTCTTTGATATTTTTCTATTTTTATGAAAACCTTGCAAATCTTTTTAGCTAGATGGATTTTAGATAAGTAGGTTAGCATATTTTCAAAAAATCAGCACCAAAGGTCCAAAAATAAGCCTTTTAGCTTAAGTGAAATAAGCTTTAAAATCTGTTTCATTAAAACCTTGCATTTTTCATCTTCATTTTCTTTCTAAAATTGTTAAACACAGGTTAATCTTAGTTTAGATTCTTTTAATATACATCTTAATCTTCAATAAGCATCTTTTAGTTTTGATTTTCATCAAGTATTAAGCTCTTAATAAGCAAAAATCCTAAAAAGTTAGCAAAATAGCACTTTCTGTGACAGCAACTCATTAGCTTATTTTCTAGCTTAATCTTTGGTCTAAAGTGGAATGTGCTTTTGTTAAAGTTGTTTAGATTAAGCTGTTAAGCAACTTTGTAGTTTTAAGTTTTTGCTAATTCTCAAAATTTAATAAGCCAAAAATAGGAAATAAGCTAGGGTCTGTTTGGTTCTTTTCTCAAACTTCAAGGTTACCCGTTTACATTAAGGTGTAAATTTCTAGTATTTTGCCCGCCTACCCTCTACTTTCTTTTTTATCACTTTCTACCCTGTCTTTCCTATTTTCTTTTAATTTTCCTTTTTATTATTAAAAGTATTATTAATAATTAGGTTAGATTTTTAATAAATCAAATTAGTTGAAAAATAAAAAGTAGAAATTAGGGCTTTTATTTTTTATAACTTTCTGCACCTTTGTAGTTTCTAAAGAATCCTTTTTCCCCTATTTTTCTCATTAAAATTTTATTTTTCCTAGGAATTAAAATAGATATATGGTAATTACTTTTTCTAGATAAATCATAAAAATAGAAAAATAGTGAAAAAATTAAAGTCTTTTTAGCATTAATTTTTCATTTTAAATCTAGTATTTTTGAAAAAATAAAAGTTAAATTTTAGTATTAATTTTAGAAAAAGTTTAATTTGATAAATCATAAATCTTAGAAAATTCAATAAAAAATTCAAAAATTCAGAAAAAATTCTAATTCTTTTTTCTAAAATTTTCATTGTTTTAAATTTGTGATTTTTAAGATATTAAATTTGATAAAATTGTGTATTAGTTTTTAATTTCATTTTAGCCGCTTTAATACATTTTTGTGCATTTAATTTTATAAATTTGTTGATTTTAGACTATTTAAATTTGTTGAAGTTGTGTATTAGTTTTTAAATTTCAGTTTTAGCTCGCGTTTAATACATTTTGTGCATTTAATTTTCATGCTATTTCATTGTTTTTTTTAATCCTTGCTATTACATTTGTAGTATAATCAACAAATCAAATATCCTTTATCATTCTAAGCTCGAATCCGAATATTCCAAATTCTTTCTCAATTCACGATTTCGTTGGACATAACGACCCGGTGTACAATACTTCCCGGATAAAAATATACGAATTGTGTTTTCTTTTGTGAGATTTTTACCTTTATATTTCTCTTGGTTGAGAAGTATTTTGGAAGGAATTCTTACGGGATTATTACTATTGGTATATAAATTTGATTACTACACACCAAATTTTGGCGCCGTTGCCGGGGAATTCGTGAACGATTGTTGAAGAGTATTCGTCGAAGTAGAGTTTTGAAGATCCTTCCATTGATGTTTATTATTGCTAATTTTCTATAAAAATATTAAAAAGTTGATTAAATTCGATTCCTATCGAATTAAGTAAAAAAATATATTAATAAACATTTGGATACTAGCTATCCATCTTAAACCATTCCAATTAACAACAAAACAAATCGTGAAGTACTTGCGAGGTACGACGGACCTTTAAGTTTACAAACTATAAGGTGAGTTTAAGGGAAAGTGATAGCTATTCTCTAAGCAGTCATTGCGGCTCCTAAAGCTTTTCCAGCTCACAAGTTGTGCGTATCTTAAGACTATCGTAACTTGACAAGAACGATTACCAAAAATATTTTTGTTTTCATTAAAAAAACTAAAAAATTTAATTCTCCCAAAAAAAATAATCTTCTTAATCTCAAATTCTGCTTTCTTACTTTTCATTAGTGCATGCGCACTCGTTCATCCTTGGAATATACTATTCCAAGAAGACGTAATAGTCGACGATCTCGACACCGACAGAGCTATCCCTCGCAAATTTGATCCGATTCCAAGGCCGAAACCGACCGACCTATGCCAGCAACTCCAAGCTCCCCACCGGGGGGTTTGAAATGCTATAGTTTACCGATTAATTAATGCCAAGAATTTTGAACACAAATCTTACCCTCCTTCATGTGGTCCAAAACCCGATATTTATTCGAGAGAATGAGAGCGGCCTCATCCTCATATCCGTCCTTTTTTCGCGAGCAATTACGAACAACCAAAGGTACCCGGATGTACCTAACACCACCATCAAACTTCTTCTCTTTCCATTTTCACTTGATGGGGTAGCCAAGACATGGCTAGACAAAGAACCCCCCCAATTTCCATCCCACATGGGATGACTTAGTTTCTAAGTTCATCAATTTCTTCTTCCCACCTTCAAAGACCACCAATCTTCGGAACGAAATTACGAATTTTCGTCAAATTGCTCAAGAATCTTTCTCCGAAGCTTGGGAGCGTTTTAAGGAACTTCTTAGGAAGTGTCCTCACCATGGTTTTTCACTAATGCACCAATTAGATACATTCTATAATTCTTTGAGCTATAATGATCAAGATTCTCTTAATTCTGCTGCCGGAGGCAATTTTCTCTACAAAAGTCCAAACGAAGGGCTACAAATCATAGAGAACAAAGCCAAATTAGATGTCAACAGGAACCCGTGATGCAGTGAGTACGAATGCTCACCAACTTCATCTAATTCACAGCATCAGCATTGAGGTTTCCAACAAATGGCAGCAGATAGAGAATAAGAGACCTTAACCTTTAGGAAGGATTGAATGAAATTGTAAAAACATGATGAAATTCTCTTGTGCCTACTACACCGTTCCGATAAACAGCGTTGAGGAAAGATGTACCACTTGTGGTAATAAACCTTAGTTTTTAATGTTGTCCAATACGTAGATGTAGTTAAATGAGTCCCGTTTATCAACGAAAATTATCCAACAATTTCAACAAACCGCATTCGGTTGGTAATTTTGTTCAAAATGAAATTCCCGGGTACCCGTGCTCCAAACTTGGCAAAACCAAATAGACTCACCAGGATTTAATCAACCAAATTCCCCAAGTGTCTAGACCAAACCAAAGGGTACAATGCTAATCAAGGGTATAATGGGAAAGGAATGTTACCAAACCAATCAAAGTTAAACCAAGAGTTAACTCTCCGGGATTATTCTCAACAAGCTCACGCTTATCAACCCAGTGCACCAACTCCGGTTACTTAATCAAGTTTGAAGCTTACACAAAAGCAAATGATCTACTTTGAACAATCTGCAAAAGAATTGAAATGATTTCAAAAGGAACAACAAGATTTTCAAAATGAAACAGGAATTTTCAGAATATGATGCAACATGTTTTCAAAAGCAAATGGAAATAATAATACATCAAGTTCAGGGGGACTGTCACCAAGTAACACGATTTCCTAAGCCTAGAAATGAATGCAAGGATTACCACTCGTAGTGGTGTGTTTAGATGGACCTTTACCTCCTATGCCTCCTCCTTTTGTCAATCCGGACAATAGTTGCTAAGAAACCGAGTGACGAAGATATAAAAAGCGACAAAGGACCCGAAGTGCAATTCATAAAATAGTTCACCAAGTAACCTGCAAGATTCCAACTCCTGATAGTTCAAATAAAGGGATCAACAAGGGTCGCAAAACAAAAGAAAACTGACCCAATTGTTGAGACTTGAGAGTTGATAAAGACCTTCAAAGACCCAAAACAAATTTGCCCTTACTATAACCCTTCAAGGGTTGAAAAAGGACAAAAATGCGTGAGCGAGATGATCTAGCTTCAAGTTCATAGAAATCCTTTAGGATCTTCATTTTTGAACTTAGCTTTTGCTGATTGGCTCTAGTCACATGCCCAAGTTTGCTTTGGATGATTACAAAAAAGTTTGTTAAGTAACAAAGAACAAGTTAAATTGAAATAACAAAGACACCAATGAAATGCTAATTGTTCTTTCTGCGGACATTCTCAAAAGCTTCCCGAAAAGCTTGGTGACCCGTCGATTCTCATCTCCTTTAGATTTTGGGGAGTTTTGAAATTACTTGGCTCTAGCGGATCTAGGTGCAAGTATCAATTCACTTGCCCTTGTCATTTGGAAGAAACTTGGACTTCCTGACCTTACAAGCACTAAATGGTTCTAGAATTACCGACCGAACAATTTTCTAAAACCCCTTGGGATATGCGAAACAATGAATGTATCGTGAAATGGTCGGAAAATTCTACTTCCCGGTCGATTTATTGTGATTCAACTTTGCTGCAGAACCTCACACCGAGTTACTTATTGATTTTAAGGAGGCCATTTTTGAGAACCGCGATACCGCTCATGCTTAATTGATGTTTATGAGGGGAAATCATTTTGAGACATGAGACCAGTATCTTTGATACGATAAGCTGTGGTGACACTCCACGCGTTTTTCTTATGATAAATCCGCAGTCAGTTAACCGCAGCGAATGGCCCTTATTTGATGCCACAGGGTGCGGAGGTATGCTCAAAAGTCCTTGGCTTTACCAAGAGTGGTGACTTCCACTTCTATTATTTTTGGACCCTCCATCTTTCACTCCGTTTGAAGGAAAGTGACATGCTTCTTGAACATAAGAAATAGAAGAGTTTTTAGAAAGAATGAATTCTTTAGACCATGAATTTGCAAGATGATTTTAATAATGAAGATGATGATGTAGTCTACTTAGAATCATTGCTTGAAGTTTTAAATGATGATCTTTTTTCCGAATTTTCTCCTAAAAAGCAAATCAATAATGTTGAATCAGTCAAAACATCGATTGAAGAACCCTCCGACCTTGAACTCAAAGATTTGCCTTCTCATCTTGAATATGCTTTTCTTGAAAAAAAGAATAAACTCCCGGTCATAAATTTCAAAGGATTTAAAAGAAGATGAGAAGGTAAAACTTATGAGTTCTTAAGGCTGCACAAAAGTGCTTTAGCTTGGAAAATTCTCCGACATTGAAGGGTATCGACCCCAAATTGTGTACACTCCAAAATTTTAATGGAGGATGATTTCAAACCAGTGGTTCAAATAAATGCAAAGAAGGGTTCAACCCTAAATCAACAGTGATTAAGAAAGAGGGTCATCAAACTTCTTGATGCGGCTTAATCCTACCCCATATCGATAGCCCCTGGGTAAGCCCGGTTCATTGCGTCCTAAAAAGGAGAATGACCGTGGTCAAAATGATGATAATGAACTCATTCTAAACCCGACGTGTGACCGGGTTGGGGAGAGTTTGCAATTGAATATATAAGGAAGCTTAGCCTTCGCATGCCACTAAGGAAAACCCATTTCCCTTACCTTTTAGGATCACATGCTTGAAAGGTTAGCGGGAAATGATTTTCTATTTTCTTAGATGATTTTCTTTCTGGGTATTTTCAAATCCCAATTGACCCACAAGACCAAAAAAGACCACCTTTATTGCCCTTATGGAACCTTTGGCCTACAAAAGAATGCCTTTTGGGCCCTTTTTTTGTAATGCACCGGGGACATTCAAAGGTGCATGACGCCATATTTCATGATATGATCGAGAAAACCATGGAGGTTTTTATGGATGACTTTTCGGTTTTTGGGGACAATTTTACAAAATGCCTTGTTAATCTTGATAAAATGCTTAATCGTTGTGAAGAAACAAATCTTGTGCTTAATTGGGAAAAATGCCATTTCATGGTAAAAGAGGGAAGAGTTTTGGGTCAAATAAAATTTGCAAAGAATGGTTTTTAGAAGTTGATAGGGCAGAAGTAGAAGTGCTAGCTAAATTACCTTAACCCCACCACAGTAAAGGGAGTTTCGAAGTTTTTTAGGTCATGCGCGTTTTTATAGAAGGTATCATCAAGACTTTTTCGAAAATTGCAAGAACCCCTACTCCATCTTTTGGAAAAAGACACTCCTTTTGTCTTTTCGGATGAATGTAAACAAGCTTTTAATGAGCTAGAAAAAAGTTGATTGAATAATCACCGATACTTGTATTTTGTGGCCTAACTGGATTATGAGTTTGTGATAATGTCCGACGCTATTGAATTGCTCTGAGCAGTTTTAGTCAAAGAAAGGATAAACATTTTCATCCTAATCATTATGCGAGTAAGACATGACCTGGATGGCTCAACTTCTTACACAACAACTGAGAAGGAAATCTAGGCCGGATAAATAATGCCTTGGAGAAGTTTCGACCCTATTTGTCTTATCGAGGACCATAGAGTAACGGATCATATCAGCATCAAGTATCTTTGGCAACGCAAGATGCAAGTCCAGGGTTACTTAATGAGTTTTTTACACCAAGATTTCAATAATGAAATAATGGATAAAAAAGAGCTTGAAAATGTAGCCGCACGATCACCTTCTCGACTACAAAACCCTCACAAAATAATTGGAAAACAACACATAACTGAATCTTTCCTTTAGAGTCACTAGGAAGATTTGAATCAGTCAAAGAGATTAAGGTGAATGAAGAATGTGATTAAAGAGAATGGAAAAAAAGTTGTTTGAGAATGTGTGCTTAATAATGTGAATGTGCTACTGAAATACCACGCCATGGGTCGCCGACTTAGCGATTACCCATGCGGGTAATTTTTGGTTAAAAACGGAAATGAGTTCACAACACAAGAGAAAATATTATCAAGGATGCAAACACTACTATTGGGGATGAAGTCCTTACTTGTTTAAGATTTGTGCGGCCCAGGTCCTTAGAGCGATGTTTTTTTGGTAAGAGAAAGCTCAAGAATTCTCATGGCTTCCATAAGTGGAACCCACGGAGGCCACCATAGAGCCCATTACACCGCTCGCAAAGTCTTTGACACCGGATTTTTTGGCCCCACCAGTTATAAAGAATGCAACCAAACTTGGTAAATGACAGTGTGATGCTTGTCAAAGTGGCAAGGTAAAATCCTCAAAGAAGAAATGCCTCAAAAAACCAATTCCAAGTTTGTGAGATCTTTGATTTATGGGGGATTGATTTCATGGGTCCATTTCCATCTAGTAGGGGTAACAAGTACATCCTAGTTGCAGTAGATTATTTGTCCAAATGGGTGGAAGCTAAGGCTTTACCTACAAATGATGCTCGTGTTGTTTGCAAGTTTTTAAAGAATCTTTTTGCTAGATTTGGAACCCCCCGTGCTATAATCAGTGATAGAGGCACACATTTTTGTAATGACCAATTTGCAAAGGTCATGGCAAAGTATGGTGTGACCCATCGACTTTCGACTCCTTACCCACCCCAAACGAGTGGCAAGTTGAGTTTCAAATAGGGGAATTAAGGAAATCCTAGAAAGAACCATAAGTGAGAATAGAGCATTCTTGGAGTGATAAGCTTGATAGATGCTCTATGGGCTTTTCGGACTGCCTACAAAACCCTATGGATGTACTCCTTATAGGTTGGTTTATGGGAAAGCTTGCCATCTCCCTATTGAGTTGGAACATAAAGCTTTCTGGGCTCTTAAGCAAACAAATCTAGATCTTAATCTTGCAGGTGCAAATAGAAAATCACAAATTAATGAGCTTAATGAGTTAAGAAGCGCTTATGAGAACACTTTGCTTTATTAAAGAGAAAACAAAAAGGTTGCCATTATTCAAAAATTAAAACCGGTTTGTAATATTGGGGGATCAAGTACTTCTTTTTAATTCAAGGTTAAAGATTTTCTCGGGGAAGCTAAAATCTCGATGGTCAGGACCTTACACGATTGCAAATGTTTTCCCATATGGAACTATTGAACTTTTTCAAAAAGATGGTCAAACTTTTAAAGTCAATGGTCATAGGGTGAAACATTATTTTGGGGAAGAGGTTCATAAAGAAATTATCCCAGATGTCAAGACCGACCCACCATGAAAAACTAGTTTGGGGAAAGAGTCAGCGAAGGGGAACTCTATATTAAACAACGCTATCGTGGAGGCACACCCATGCTTATCCTTTTATCCTTTATTTTCTTTTTCATTTTCCATTTTCTCTACTTTCCCCAAGGACAAATTAATTCGGGGGCGAGTATAGCTTATTTGAGCTCGGTTAACAAAAACTAAGCCGTTTTAGAGATGTCTTTTGAGCTAACAATGTAAAAGAAGAGAGGAAGCTTGCTCTTTTTCGTCTCTTGTTGGTTGTTTGTGATTTTTGTCTAGGTTTTCCGGATTTTGGAAGCTTCATGGTTCAATATTGTGGAAGGACAAAGCAATTCCCACAATTTCCATCGATGGTCTCCAATCTTCTCTTCATAAATGGGAAAACTCTAATCTCTTATCCTTGTTCTTTATCGAACTAACATCTATTCTTTTGGCAAGACCTTAGAATTTTTGTTAAAGATTCCTTTTGACCCGTCTTTTTAAACTTTGAGGACAAAGTTTCATTTTAGTTTGGGGAAGGATATCTTCGATATTGACTTGCACTTCACGCAACCTTGTTTGAATCTTTTTGAATTACCTCTTTTTGAATTACCTTTTTGTGAAAAAGTGAGAAATTTTAAATTTTTGCTTACAAGAAAAGCTCAAAAGAAGCTTTAGTTTTGGAAAAAACACCTCTTTTTGGTAGTCCGTTGGTGAGAAATAGGAGTTAATTTTGACTTGACCGGGTGAAAAATGCCCTAGCTAGTTCTTTAACCTACCTTTTGT
>BQNB010090286.1:0-16316 GCA_026074375.1 Tanacetum coccineum | reverse complement strand
GACATAAATAAAATATCCCAAAACCTAAAACATTCAATCAACATTCAAACAAAGTACGATATGAAAACTAGGAGATAAACTCCGTATGCAAGCCTACGATCTCACTAGCCAAGCTTCCCAACTTTACTTTCATCAAGATGCTCACCTGAAAATGATGCTTAAAACGTCAACAAATATGTTGGTGAGAGTTATAGGTTTTAGACACATAATTATACTCGTTTCACTGTGATTAACAAAACAAGGTAGGACAATAATGAACTATCATGACCCTATGCTAGCATGTAACAAAATCAAATCAACACATTCACACACTGGGTGGACGTACCCATCCGATCCAATAACATATCCAAAACTGAGTAGGCTTACTCATCCGATCCTAAATCGATACCATAAGTATCACTGAGTAGGCGTACTTATCTGATCTCAATCAATATCCCAAATCACACTGAGTAGGCATACTTATCTGATCCCAATTAGTATCACAAATCACACTGAGTAGGCGTACTCATCCGATCCTAATCAATATCACAAATCAAGCTGAGTAGGCGTACTCATCCGATCCCAAATAACACATGTAACACATAGTCATATAATAGTCATGTAATGTCCATACGTAATTTAAAACACATAATCACAGCAATGAAACATTTCAAAACATTTGCATCATTTCCATCCCAATTTAAAAAGGGAAAAATAGGACTATGAAACTCACCTGATGCACAACTACTTCACAATTTCCTCACAATCAAATAAACACAAATAAAACACATGTTACACGAGATTAGGCTAAATGCCCAAGATGATGTAACAATCAATTGATGGACTACTATGACTATATTATGATTATAAACCCTTTACCACATTTCCCATACCTTACTTATACCCTAATACTCTTAAATCCATTATTCGAGTTTTCTAGCTTTTCGGCATAATTTTATAGTCACTTCATGACTACAAATAAAATACTAAATCATCAAATTGACTTTGCTTACTGCATTCTCTACCTTTCCAATGGGTTTGAACTACTGTGATTTTTTTAGAAAAAATAATATTAAGCCTAACTATTTTATAAAAATTCAACATCACAAAGTACTCAAATCCGAATCTGATTTGACTATCAAAAAGTTTAGCTTGATCAGACTCATTTAACACTTAGGAAAATTCTACAAAAATTCTAAAAAATCATAAACATCATGAACTTTCTAGTAATCCCATCAATTAAAAAGTTGTTTTGATATGGTTTTTGACCTCACAAACACAACCCACAATCTGCCCCAAAAACTCAGATTTGACAATGAATCTTGTAAAATTATTTTGACTGACTTCCACTCACTTTTAATTCATAAAATCAACAGAGTTGGAAAGTAGACTCTCTGTAGTTAATTTTAGGCTTGAGAAAATCAATAAAAGCTATCTGTATGACCAAGTTATGACACTTACAAGATGACCTAAAAATCTGCTAGTTTTAATTCCGAATTTAACAACAACTAAACCTAACCAAACGCATCCAAACACTATTAATTACATCCTAATTGATTATTAATGATCATCTTAACATGTTTACTGAATTTTAATGAAACTTTAATTCCACCAATTAATGTTACTAATATAAGAAGAATTAAACAAGAACGGGATTGAAGATCATACCTAAAACCTTTAACCGATTACACCTAAATCAACACACTTGATTCTTGATAAAAAAATATATTTTTTTCTCTTCTTCTTGGGGATTCGGTCGATCAAAAGAAACAAGGGGGTAGAGGACCAAATTTGTATTTATAGGCTAACCCTAAATCCCTAATCCTTATCTAATACTAATTTGTTTTATACTTAAACTCTTTTTATACACCGGCACCCAATATTTTATTATTATTTACTATTTATATAATATATTATATTATATATATATATATATATATATATATATCTTAAATTATTATTAAATGTATATTTACTCTTATTTTGTTATTTTTATAAAAACCCTTTATTAATTTAGTAAACCTTTTAAATAAAAACTAGTTATAAACTTACTATTTATAAATTTCATTTCATAAATTACTTTCCTAAATTAGAAAGACATACGCTTAATTAACTTAAATACTAGACTTCATTCAATCCTAAAAATACACTACATTCTCTTTACGCCAATACTACAATTATTCACCAAATAACACGACAACGCATAACATCATGCTATCATTTACATTGTCATTAAATGTGAACGAAATGAAATAGCTACCAAAACTACAACTCAATCACAATAAGATGAACACGCATCACGGATTGATATCAAATACTCATATAAGGTCACATAAGCACTCAATTATAACACATATAAATACTTTAGTCAACTTTAATGGTTTGACTAACCCGCACAAGTTACGGTTGTCACATGGCATACTCTTATTATCACTCATCAAGGAAATTCACAAGTCAAGGATTGCAAGATTAATCTTCTCACTCACCAATATGAGAAGTTCTCAATCTCGAATGAAGAAACTATTGATAGTGGTTTCACACGGTTCAATGCTATTGTTACTAGTCTAAAACCTTTAGATAAAGACTATTCTAACAAGAACCATGTGCGGAAGTTTCTTCGAGCTCATCCATTAAGATAGAGGCCGAAGGTTACGGTGATTAAAGAACCAAGGATTTGGCAGAACTTCCTCTTGACGAGTTAATTGGCATCCTTATGGTATATGAAATAGTCTTAAGAAATGATGGCGTAATTTCTAAGTCCACTAAATAAAAGGTTAAGTCTCTAGCTCTTAAAGATAAAGTTACTAAGGGTCAAACTAGTAATGATAGTGTTTGTCAAAATGGAAGTGATGAAGACGTAGACGAAGACGAAGATGAAGAGTTTAACTCGATAGTGAGGAACATTTGGAAGTTATTCAAGAAGGGTAATAGGTTTAAAAAACAAAATCACTTTGGTGATGGTGGCGATAGGTCTGATAGAGGTCATGGTGATAGGATCAAAGGTGTTGGAAGTTCTAGACGAGAACGTAGTTGTTATGGTTGCGGTAGCAAGAACCACTTTGTTGATGATTGTCCAAGAGCGAAGGTGAAAAAGGAGTTCGTTGGTGGAGCTTGGAGTAGTAATGAAGACGGTGATCAAATCGAGAAGGACACAACATGTCTCATGGCGATCGGTTTACAAAAAGTAAATCTAAACCCTTCTTAATTTGATAATAATGTTAATGAATTACAAAATAACTATAATGAACTTATTAAAATAAATTTTGAAATCACTAAAACAAACGAGTCATTCTTAAAAGAAAAATCTATTTTAAAACAAGAAAGAATAAGATTCATTAACAAAATCAGTCAACTCAAAATTGAGGTAAAGAAATTTGATAAAGGCAAAGAGGTGCCTGAACCTTGCTTAAGTTGTGAAAAACTTAAACAAGAGGTTGACTCTTTGAAATGCAATATATCTAAACTTCAAAAATAGTCATTGAGTTTTTCAAAAATTAAAAAGAGTAGTCGCTTTTTGGATGACATGTTAAGCATCAAAAATTGTCCCAAGATAAGGAAGGTCTTAGATTTTCAAAAATTAAGAAAACCACTTCCGAGAGTCTAAGCAAACCAATCATGTTTGTAAAAGGGAGTCAAAACAAAAAATCATGTTTTGATGATTTATCTAATGTCTATTTTAAACTGATATTTACTCAAACTCGAGTTGACCATAGACCACTCTTACCAACACCTAATTTGTAACCTTCAACCTAGTACAATCAAAGGCCTTCATTTCAAAATAAACCTAGACTAAACAGCCAAGCATATTTTTAAAAGAGAAAGAGTTCTTACAACAACTGAAGGTCTTCACCACATCAACATAACTCATTTCAAAGGAGAGACAACTCCTACCCAAACCAACAATTTTCTAAAATAAACTTTAGACCAAGATTTCAAAACAAAAATAATTTTCAATCAAACCATTGGTCAACGTTTTCAAACTTCAGTCTTGAGAGACTTAGCTAATTGCTTCAAGACCCATTGATGTTTAACCTGGGAGTACTTTATGCTAACACCAATAGACCTAACAACCATTGGGGACCAAGTTTTTGAGTTATATGTTTGTTAGGTATAAGCTTGAGCCAGTCTATCAAATTATAGATAGTGGTTGGTCTAAGCACATGATCGGTAGTAGAAGATTATTTACTTCATATAAGGAGTTTGATACTGTACACAAGTAACATTTGAAGAAAGGTCATCGGTGGATAAAGCATCAATGGTGGATCTTTATCTCGTGGTCATAAAACAAAAAATCGTCCATTAAAATCAAGCTAAGTTTTCCTTTTATGTTTATGAATATTCATGTGCTTTATATTTTAGTTATCAAAAATGTTATGTGAATTTGTATGATGCTAGGTAGCTTATCTTTGCCACAACTTCAAAGTTAGGTGAACGTAGAAGCTTAAAGACCATTAACTTAAAGTTGGACTAAACATGCATATATGTTTCATGTAGAACTTGTGTAAATTTGATTGATATCGATGCATGAAAATACTTGTTAGCTTGAGAAATTGAACTTAGGAATGAAAACGAAAGTTATGTGCGACATGCATAAATAAACTCATCTTAAATCTTATACTAAGATAAACCGGTTAGATGATTAAAGTTTTCACATGAATACATAACCTTATGTGTTGTTTGCTTAATTGCTTAACTCGTATATGTAAATGTGTTAGCCTCAAATATTGAGTCAAACAAAGGAAGTAAAAGTCATTATGTAATATGACAGGTCTTTACATTTATGTAACTTTGTAATCAATGTAATAGGCTAGTCGAGATTACGAGCTGGAGGTTTTATCTAACCTTGTATGTGTTTTGGGCTAAAAGTCCAATCAAAGCTGAGCCCGGTACAACCACAAGTAATCTAGGCGTTTCCCTAGCTTGTAAGCACTATATATACCCCTTTCTATGGAATGAAAGGGGGTTAGTTGTTTGTTTCTCTTTCACACTTGAAAAGAAATAAACCTACCTCCATCTCTTTCTCTCTCAAATATTCTCTTTACTTCTCTCTCTACATTTCTACCATTTCACAACCACATAATCACTATTTGGTAGAAATATAAAGAGAGAAGTGGAGAAAGAAAGAGATGGAGGGAGGTTTATCTCTTTGCAAAAGTAAAAGAGAAACAAATAACCAACTTGAAGAAAAAAGAGAACGAGCTTATAGCGAGTCTGAATTGAAGATAATAAGCGAACGTGGGCTTATTTTGGTTTTAGGTGAGTCATGAATCGGTAATTACCGAGTGGAATTAGTCAGGTACTACGGTTTTGATTTGCATGCATGTTACAAGCCCTAGAAGAAATCTACACTTCTAACCCTCTACTTGAAACATCCTTTCACTGTTAGTCCTTATACTTCAATTAATGATGGTTAAATCCTTTCTTGTTAACCCTTAACGTAAAAGAAATTTCATTGTTCATCCTTGGTTTGCTAAAGCATAACGAGTGATAATACATTTCAAGTTTCACTTTTTAACGACAAAGTACTTTCACCATTAGTCATTTTTAAACAAAATCACTCAAACAAACGATAAAGTTCACAACTTTCATTCATAAACGAAAATACCTTTCAAAGTTAGTACCTTTACCATGATTTCAAACAACAAAATACCACAACAACAACATCCATCTATCTACTTAAGATCCATCACCACTTCATAACAACAAACATTATTTCAATCATGCATCATGTCTACTCCAACGAACAATAGTTAAATGCACAATGACATAATGGCAGCTGGTTCCAAGGAACGTATACCAATGCTTGCATTGGGTAGCTATGCTTAATGGAAATCATGGTTTATGAGATATGTTGATACTAAACCAAACAAAGAGCTACTCAATCAAACCATTTATGATGGTCCATACATCATGACTGAAATCACTAATCCAAAAAATCTTGAAGATAGTGATAGACAAAGGGTACCAAGTTACACTAAGAAAGAAACTTATACAAATGCTAAACCAGAGAACAAGAAATTGATTGATGCTGAAACAGAAGTTGTTCATATGATACTGAATGGGATTAGGAATGATATATACTCTACTGTTGATGCATGTCCAAATGCAAAAGAGATGTAGATTGCTATTGAATATTTGTAACAAGGAGAGTCCATCAATATTCAAGATGTCAAGACAAAATTGTTCTGGGAATTTGGCAAGTTTACTTCAAGGGACGGGGAATCAATTGAGTCATACTACACAAGGTTCTACAAGATGATAAATGAAATAGTAAGGAACAATCTCACTATATACAATATGCAGGTGAATGTTTAGTTTCTATAACAACTTCAACTAGAATGGTTAAGATTTGTGACAATTATCAAGCAACAAAAAAATTTGGATAATGTTTTATATCACACATTCTTTGACATTCTGAAACAACACCAAAATGAAGTAAATGAAACCCGTGCTGAAAAAATGGCTAGGAATGCTAATCCACTCGCACTTGTTGTGGCTACTCAACATTATCCAGATGATTATACTCAACCACCAAAACCTTATAAAACCCATGCATAATCATCAAGACAAACATCATCAACCAAATCTCATGCTAATACCAGGAACAAAGATAAAGAGATTGTCAAACCAACTTCACTTCTATCTAAGGCAACATCTGAAAAAGACAGTGATGAAGAACAAGCTCAGAGAGATAAGCATACACAGAAAAGTTTGACCCTCATTGCAAAAACACTTCAAGAACATATACCAACAACAACCTCAGAACTTCATTAAACACCAGGAACAAAAATGTGGACACTTCTTTAAGAACTAAGAATGATAGATAAACTGGGCAGTTTGGTAATCAAAGGACATTAATAGTTGTTGGGAACATGGAACTGTAGGAAATCAAGTAGTTTAGTAGACTAGGATACAATGTTATAATTGCAAGGGGTTTTTACATTTTGCTAAGGAGTGCAAAAAACCAAAAAGGGTCAATGATTATGAGTATCACAATGAGGAGACAATATTATGCAAGCAAGAATCAAAAGGTATTCATTTAAGTGCTGAACAAAATAAATGGCTCCAGGACACTGATGAAGAGCCAGATGAACAAGAACTAGAAGCACATTGCATGTACATGGCAAAGATTTAGGAGGTCGTACATGCTACTGATGACAATCTTAGACCTACATATGATACTTAGCCATTAGAAAAGGTATATCCTGACGATGACTATAATGTTTTTTCCACCGAAAGACAGCATTCTGAACAACCAGAATACATTAATGATACATATGTAGTGGAAAAGGCTGATAGTGACGTCATTCTTGATTCATCAGATATGTGTGATAATGAAGGAAAGGCTGATCAATACTGATGAACTTAAGGATGAACGTATGTTGCTTGCTTCTTTAATTGCTAATTTTAAACTAGATGTTGATGAGAAAAAAGATTCAAAAGCAATTGAAGAAGGCAAACACGTCTCTCACTCAAGAGCTTGAAAAATACATGCTTGATCTGAAATATTGCAAAATTAATCTTGAGAGGTACAAATTTTTTCAAACAAACCAGAAAGACAAAGAAGCAGCTGATCTCATATGCAAAGAAGCTCTTGATTTACTGACAAGTAAAGAAAAAGAAAAAGAAAAAGAACAATTGAAAAAGGATTTTAAAGAAAGAGAAGATAAAGACATAGATAAACATATTATTTTAGAAAATCAAGTGAAAACCTTAAGTAACATTGTTTATAAAACAAGCCAATCGGCACAAACTGTATTTATGCTAACTCCTAAACCGAGTTCGTAATATAATGGTCGATGTTCGATAAGTTTTGCAAATACTAAGTACCTCAAGAAAGCT
Organism: Tanacetum coccineum; assembly: GCA_026074375.1. Lineage (NCBI taxonomy): Eukaryota > Viridiplantae > Streptophyta > Magnoliopsida > Asterales > Asteraceae > Tanacetum > Tanacetum coccineum. The sequence continues at coordinate 8,495 of BQNB010090286.1, read as the reverse complement.
CAATGGAAAAACAGTGCTTATATAATGTCAAATATGACAAGAATGATCTTGCGAACATATTCACTCCCGAAAGTGAAGAAACAATTCATCTTGCAGAGGAGATTTGATCAAAATTGAGTGATTTAGTAAAACCATACGACTACATAAAACTAAATAACCTTTATGATCTTTTTGTGCCACAAAAACAAAAGTCTCATGAGCAATTGTATTTTTCAACTGAAACAACAAAGAACATGCTCAAAACATCTTTTGTGCAAAGACAAACAAATTTGGTTAAAAACATTGAATATTTACCTAAACACAAATCAATAAGAAAAAGTAAATATGCTTTCCAAGATGTTCAAGCCAATGTGGACAAAATTAAATCAATTGTTGATACGGAATGGCGAGAGCGTAAGTTGGATTGGTATAAACCAATTATAGATAACGTACGTCAACTTTTTGAAAAACTCTTAATTCCAGTTGCTCACAATGCTGTGAAAAATGTTGTGATTTTTGAAAATGCTTTGAAAGAAGAAATGCTCAAAGACTTGAAATATGTCAAATATGTTGAAAAAGAAGTTGATGACCTAAAAATAGAAATTGATGATCTCAAGTCTCAAGTTGAAAATGCAAAAACATATTTTCTAAAAATCAACGATCTACTCCTACAAGAATTTCTCGAGAAAGATATTTTGTGTGTTACTTATATGTCTATGCTTGATTCTAATAATTATTGTGATATGGCATGCAAATATCTTTATAAAATCAAAGAATGTGAACAACTTGAGTTTGAGCTTTCCAAACAAAATGAATTTCTTAAAAACAAGCCCACTAATCTTTCAAAACAATCTTTAGAGTCAGAAAACATTTATCTTAAACAGACCTTTGCCTATTTTTAAAAGGATTATTCAAAAATGGAAGCACATTGTGTTGCTGTTGAACTTAAATACTAAAATCAAGCTTTAAAATCAGGTCAACATGGTCATGTTTTGAAAGACATCGATGATATTGAAACAATAAACAACGAATTGGAACATAGTGTGGCAAAATAGTTTCAAGAAAATGAGAATTTATACAAGGAAAATGAGCATTTGAAACAAACTTACAAAGATCTTTTTGATTCTATCAAACTAAAAAGAACTATGACTAAAGTCAACAGTGACTCTCAGATTGTCCAATTAAACAAAAAGTCTATTGATAATGCTTATTTGAAAGCTTAATTACATGACAAGACATATGTGAACGTTGAAATGCGTAATTTTCTTAATAAGATGAAAGGAAAGTATGTGGATACTATGTTTGAAAAACCATTTGTTGTTCGACAACCAAATGCTTTTAGATTTCGAAAACCATCAGTCATGGGAAAACCGTTTCTGTTTTCAAATTCTCTTGAACGACAATTTTTTACAAAATCACGATTTGCTCCTAAGACTAATGAGAAAAAAGGATTTATCAAAACCAATCACTCCATAGATTTTGCCTCAGAAATAAACAGAAAAACAAGCTGTAAGAAATTCGAATGTAATAAAACCAGGAATGTATCAAATAAACACTAAGTCTACAAAAACTAGAACACCTTTGTTACCTCAGACTTTTAGGAATTCTAATCCTCGCATGTCTACCTCTATTGGAGTAATTCACAGAACTAGTGTTAGTAGACCACAACTTAGGAGCACTCAAATAAAAGAAAAGGCCGTGCCAAACATTAGTCAAGTGATTCTTAAGAAGAAGGAAGTAGAAGACCACCCTAGGATTTATAGTTTTCAAAATAAAATGAAGTCTGTAAGTGCGTGTACTGATAGTTTAAAGTCTAAAACTTTGAATGCTAAAGTTGTTTGTGTAACTTATGGAAAATGTGTAGTTAATTCGAATCACGATGCTTGTGTTTCTAAGTTTATCAATGACGTGAATGCTAGAACTAAGAAGCCTAAGATAGTGCCTATTAGTACTAGGAATCTCACAAAGTATGCGAACCAATCTGTTACAAAACACCAAAAGAAAACAATTGCTTTAGAAACCATTATCCAGAAATCCAGAAGTTACTTTAGGATGTTATATGAGAAAACTAGTAAGGCGGGACTTGGTGGATTAAGAAACAATGTACATTAAGATATATATGGAAACTTAAGGTTAAAAATTACAATGCGTTAACGAGTGATATCTTACCTTAAGATATTGCATCTAGGTCTACTACTAACTCAAAACCATTAAACAAAATAGGATCTAATTTGTCTAACTTTCCATCATTTTCTAACTGTTTTACAGATCGTATAAATCATCTTATTCATCGTAGACTCTGGATGCACAAATCACATGACATGAAACCTCAAGTTCCTGTGTAATTTCATTGAAAAATATCTGGGTACGATGCGTTCAAAAATGATTAATTTTCATCGATTATTGGTTAGGGAGATTTGGTTCAACGAAATGTCACAGTAAAAAGGGTTTATTACGTCGAAGGCCTCAATCATAATTTATTCTCCATTGGTCAATTCTGTGATGCGGATTTGGAAGTTGCATTTAGAAAATCAACATGCTTTGTTAGAGATCTTCAGGGAAATGACTTACTTATGGGTACTCGTAGATCTGATATTTACATAATAACTCTTCAGGAATCATCTTTACCAACTCCAGTCCGCTTCATGGCAAAGGCTTCACCAACTCAAGCATGGTTATGGCATCGTCATCTCTCTCATCTTAACTTCAACACTATCAACTTGCTTTCTAAAAATGACATTGTGAATAGTCTACCAAATTTGAAGTATGTAAAGGGTCAAATGTGTTCATCTTGCGAATTGGGTAAAGCAAAGAGAATCAACTTCAAGACAAAAATTCCTAGCTCTAAAGGACTGTTACATCTGTTTCATATGGACTTATGTGATCTGATATGGGTTGAAAGCATCAATGGAAAGAAATACATTATGGTAATGTTGATGACTACGCATGATACACTTGGACTTATTTTTTGAGATCCAAAGATGAAACACCAAAAGTGTTAATCGACTTTCTAAAGATGATTCAATGATGTCTTCATGCTCAAGTGATAAATGTATGAACTGATAGAGGTACATAGTTCTTAAACAAGACACTCTAAGCCTACTTTAAAGAAGAAGGAATTTCTCACCAAACAAAAATTGCTCAAACACCTGAACATAACAGCGTTGTTGAAAGACGAAACCCCACTCTAGTTGAGGCTGCTCGAACAATGCTTTCGGCTTCTAAAATTCCACTCTCCTTTTGGACTAAAGCAATAGCAACCGCATGTTACAACCAAAATAGATCTCTAATCATCCCAAGACACGAAAAGACACCATACCACATCATTAACGAAAGGAAACCTACTCTTAAATTCCTTTACATTTTTGGCTATACATGTTATATAGTCAGAGATGGTGAAAATCTTAACAAAATAAAAAAGAAAGGGGATCCATGTATTTTTGTCAGGTATGTAACACAATCAAAGGGATATAGAGTCTACAATAAGAGAACCAGATTAATAGTTAAATCCATTCATATCAACTTTGATGAAATCAAGGATATGTCACTTGAACACAATAGTTTAAGTCATGCACCTCAATGACAAATGACGTTTGATCATAATAGTTCAAACCTCGCTTCACAATGACAAAAGGCGTCAGATTATGACAACTCTGGCCTCGTGCCTCAATTATAAAAGACTTCTGTTCATAACAGTACAGACTAAAAATTCTAGACCACAACAATGAACCATCAAGTTCAACGCCAGTTCCAAATGTTGTTCCTATAGGAGATGAGACATATACATTACTACCAAAGTTAGAATTACTATTCAGTTCTATATATGAAGAATATTTCAATGAAGGACATAAAGGTGTATCTAAGTCTTCTGCTCTCTCTGATAATCTTCAACAACAAGATACACAACCTAGATTAATTGTTCAACCTACATTAGAATTGATCATTCCACCAACAGATGTGAATGTTGAGAAAAACAACACTGATCAAGCAGAAGATACAGAGTTTAAAGCATATAATTTATCAATCCTTTTGCTTCACCAAGAACAGAAGATACCGAGTCCTTCTCACGCAACATTGATACTTTAAACATTTATACATTTTACCAAAGACACCATTCCTATTATCATTAGACTAAAGACTACCCATGGGAACAAGTTCATGGAAATCTATCAAAGCCTGTGAAAACAAGATGACAACTTGCTATAGATCCTGAGATGTGCATGTTCGCACTCATCGTGAGTAAAGATGAACCGAAAAACATCAACAAAGTAATAGCTAATCACGCATAGATAAATCAATGCAGGAAAAGCTTCATCAATGCGACAGACTAAATGTTTAGGAACTTGTTGACAAAACTTTTAAAAATATAGTGATTAATCTAAAGTGATTATTGAAGAACAAGAAAGATGAAGACAATACTGTTATTCGTAATAAAACACGACTTATAGCTAAGGGGTATCATCAAGAAGAGGGTATTGATTTTGATGATTCTTTTGCACCAGTCGCTCGATTAGAAGCTGTTTGGATTTTCATTGCCTAGGCTGCACACAAATCATTTACTATCTACCAGATAGATGTAAAAATAGCTTTTCTTAGTGGTCCATTGAAGGAAGAGGTATATGTAAAACAACCAGACAGGTTCGTTGATTTGGATCATCCAGAAAGAGTCCACCATATCAGGAAAGCACTCTATAGACTAAAACAGGCTCTAGGAGCATGGTATGATGAACTCTCGTAATTCCTGATCTCAAAAGGTTTCACTAAAGGTACTATAGACCTAACCTTATTTATAATAAGATATAAGGAGGAAATCTTTCTTGTGGAAATTTATGTCGATGACATAATTTTTGGGTCTACAAACCCAAAATATTCTAAAATGCTTGAATAACTAATGCATAACAGATTCAAAATGTCCACGATGAGGGAATTGAAATTCTTTTTAGGACTTGATAATGCCCCAAAAATACATAAAATATCCTTCAAAAATATGTGAAATATATATGTTAACGCATGAAATATTTCAAGTTTTGGTTGTTTGTTGGTACAATAATTGTTTCAGGACCAAGAATGACGAGAAGGACCAAAAGTGTCAAAGAAATCTGTTAAAAGTATTAACGGTCGTTAAAGGAAGAATCTAAACGAGAAATAAATGAAGAGTTTATGAAAAGTGACAAAGTGCGGCGTACTTGAAAGCGGGATAAATGCAATTGAATTAAATGAACAAGTACGACGCACAATTTTATTTGTGCGGCGCACTTCTCCTGCAGTTACAAGGAAATGATTATGATTGCACTAAATGAGGGACTTTCCAAATTACCAATTCAACAACTGATACTCCCATCTTATACTATAAATAGAGCATGATTTTAGAGGTTTTAGCATCCCAATTCTTACAATCATCTCTTAATAGTCATTAGAAGTTTTAGGGAAGTTTTCTAGTAAAGTCAGAAGTTGTCTTGGCGAAACTTGAAGTATTCTTTAGATCTTCATAGTTTCTAGGTTGTAATCATACCAAAGGTACGGAATTCAGGCCAAAGGTGGTAGAGGAATAGTGTTGCTAGTAGAAATTCTAGGTAACTAGTGTTTGGATTGAAGAAAGTTCTTGTAATAAGCCATATCATTTGCTTGTGGAATCGGTATAAACATGTTATTCCTTTTGATTATAATGTTTTATGAATCTATAATGATTGTTATGTGTTTTGTTGCTATGAATATAGAGTAGTAATTTATATTTATTTGGGCTATCATGATCGATGTTATGAACAAGTTTTGACATAATGCTTATGAATGTGATGATAATGAATTTGATGTTTAAATATCCGGTAACTTGTTGATGTTTGATTATTCATACTTGTTGGAGATAGGTTGAAAGATTCCATCAATATGTCTATATTTCACATTTTTTATCTATGGCAATTCGATACTAGTTTTGTGAGAATTAACTAGTAAAATGTTTATCAACCCGGAAATGAAGATGTTTAACACTTGGTCATATGTCTAACGAACTTGATTAAGGGAAATTATCATTATCATATTCATACTTGATCAATCTTAACACGTTTTACATATTGAAGATTAAAGGCCGAAAGGATTCTCTAATATATGAAATAGTTAATTGTATGAATGATTACCCATCTTTTCATGCTTTTATGCTTAAATTCATGTTTGCTTGATTGTTTGCTTGTTCATGATCATTGCTCTAAGTCCAAATAAATATTACTTTTAAATCTTGAAATACTTTGAAATCTTTAGATCGTGACAGTCTATAAGATAAACCTTTTCGTAATACAATCGACCCTTTTAAGAATTACTAACCCCGTGGAACGACCTGGTCTTACCCTTAACCTATACTATAAACAGGGGTTTATACTTTACCTGTGTGTTAGTTGGAAATTGGATAAAACTAGAACTTTAAATTTAAAGCTTTTATAACACATCAGTCCCCAATGTTCTTAAAAGTACCCGTAAAACGAATAAAGGGAAAAGAAAACAAGTAAAAAAAACTAGTATTCCCCTGGTTTGCTCAATAATCGAGAAGAAACATGCGATAACTGGTTAAATTGTCCTCCAAGAATCATCCTCTTGAAACTTCCTAAGAACTTCCGGGTTTCTTCTCATCAAATATAACCTTTAAATTAAAGACAAAGACAACTACACTTGCGTAAAATCGGCGGGGTAATAATATATACAACGAAACTTTTCGGGTTGACTCTATGAAAGCAGTAAAGATGGGATGAATGTGATGATATAATCGAGGTTTCTGCACACTTATAAGAAAATTACAAATTTTGGATATTATACAAATCATTTTTCAAAAATAATAGAAATTTTTTGAATTTTCACAGGTTTGGAGGCGTGACGCTGTCAAGAAAATTCCTAATGCCGTCTCCAGACACTGTGAAAATTTCACATTCGTTTTTCTTGAAAATTTTCCTGCATGCAACTCTATTAGTTATTTCCTGTAGAAAATACTGCATAAAACCTTGATTAATCATTACAATCATATGACTCGAAACTAACGTGAATTAATCTAAACATTTAATTTTATATGTTTGAAATGGTTATGATAAACCGGATATTTTCTCCTACACTTATTTGATGCAAAATACCTTTGATTGCAATTAAGACGAAGTTAAAGACAAAGCAAAGCATGATTGCAAAATTATTTTCAAACAACTAAAACAAACAATAAAGAATTAAAACACACGACACACCTAAAATGCAAGAAATTTAAAAGATTAGGTAATTGAGATACGCCCGAGTTGCCTCTTGAGAAGCGTTTGTTTTTGTTCGAGTCTCGAGCCTGACTCTACCCTTATTTAACAGATAAAGGGGATGGTTTCCCTATACTTAAGGTCAAGTGCGGGTGATAGTAACGGTACACACCTTTGTGGTAAGAATGAGCTATATGTTGAAAAAGTGGTTGTTAAATTATATGCTCCAATTGGCGTGTATCTTTAATCCTAACCTTCTCTATTTATTTTGGCCTAACAGGTAAATTAAGTCCTCTTCCTAAAAAAGAAACTTCTTTAGATTCTAATTCCCAATCATCTTCTATCGTCTCCAAATTTAAAAATTCAACACCTAGGGATCCACTTTGTCCTAATAAACCTGGTTTAAATACATAATATTTCTTGGGGTTTCCTAAACCTGGGTGATAGTATGTCACGTGGGGTAAAGGTGGTATATGAATGGTCAATGATTCTACTTCCTTCATCCTAAAACTATCTGGGCTAAGTGGTTTTATGGGTGGTTTGAGGCCTCTTTCGTGTCCTACATATACTTCTAAGGATGGGAAACTAAAAAAGGGTTGTGGTTGAGGCTCCGGTTCATCAAAATTAGGAATTTCTCTAGAACTAAGAGGAATGTCATGATTACAAGTATTTAATCCTAAATCCTTTAGTGTTGTTTCGTCTAAAGGTTCTACCTCAATTGGGATTCCTATAATCTCTTCTACTTCATCCGGGTAAGTCACGGGTGGTGTGTTTTCCTCAAATGATGGGTGGACTTCTAGGGTACTTTGTGGGTTCGAATCATGTCGAGACTTGATGTTTCGGTTACTCCTTGTACCAGGCTTAAAGCCAAAGGTACTTTCCCTTATAAGAGGTGGGCTAGGGAAGATTGTGCGGACATGTTTGACACAGAGTGACTCAGTTGAGACGAATTTGGGAGTATGGAAGGATGCCTTTTTCGTAAGTGTTTCCAAAAATTTGCATTCATTGAGGGGTTCCAGATCTTTAGTGTCTGGATACCTTGTGATCTTCTTGATCTTCCTAGGTTTATTTTCTTTTTCCTTTATCCTTTCCTTTAATCTTTTTACGACTTCAAAAGAGAATTACATGAATTCTTCTACAATAACTCGCATGTAATTTTCGAGTTGTATGATCCTTTCCTCTTAGTCGAGGATAAAGTTCGTCATAATGTGCTCAAATTCTTCTTGACGTGATGGCTTAAAGGGTGGTCGATATATTTCGTTGGTTGTCAACCGAAATACGCTCTTGCTTTTTCCCATTAAT
>BQNB010090285.1:3088-27184 GCA_026074375.1 Tanacetum coccineum | reverse complement strand
TATGATAATTATACAAGTAAAAGAAAATGAAAAATATTTGTGTACTTTTTATATTTTTATAGAAGAAAATATTCACAACTTCAAACACAAATTGTCAAACGTAACGATAATCGTTTTCACAGCCTCCCCGGCAGCGGCGCCAAATTTTGGTTCGCTCGTTCTCACACCTTTTTATGTACCAATAAATATCAACACACAATAAGGATCAGAATCCGCGAGACCAAAGAAACCGGAAGCAGTATAGAGTGTTCCCGGGTCGTTATGTCCCAACGAGGCTAGAGATGGAAAATCGAAAGACGATTGATGATTGATGTTTGAATATGACAAGGAATGATTGGGATTGAGCACTAAACCTATTTAGCAAATGTACACAAAGATAAACAAGGAAAAGAAGCTAGAACAAGCATAAAAGCTAGAAATAGTGAAAACACCTAAAAGTTTGAAAGTTAAAACACAAATAAGCTCAAATAGGCTTAAGACAGACAAATAAGCTGAACTAACTCTAAATAAGCAAATTCAGCATGCAATTAAACTAAATTAAACAAGAGAAACACAGCAGTACTAACAACAGTACTAACAGTATTAACTACCAGTACTAACTTGGAGTTAGTACTGCTAGCTTTAAGTTAGTACTGTTAGCTTAAGGTTAGTACTGCTAGCCTTAACAAAATACAATTAAACAAGAAATAAGCAAATAAGCTAAAACAGGTATTTACCTAACCCTAATAAACACTCAATAATAAGAATAAGCAACTAGAATAAACCAAAATGGCAAATAAGCTAAAAAGCTACAAACTGATACACTATTGAAAACACTTTAAAAAGGAAAATAAGCTTAAATAAGCAAACAGTAAAGGAAAATGGTTTAATCTACTCTAAAAAGCTAAGGAAATCTTAAATAAGCAGAAATAATAAGCTGATAAGCTAGAATGAACTACCAGTACTAACAGTTTTAACTAACAGTACTAACTTGGAGTTAGTACTGTTGGCTTTAAGTTAGTACTGCTAGTGAAAAATCCCAAAAGAGAACTAGCAGTACTAACTCTGGGTTAGTACTGCTAGTTGAAAATATCCCTTAAAGTTTTCAAAAATCATTTTTATTTCAAACTGATTAAAAACAGATTATCAAATAACAAATTAAAACACTTATAAGCAGACTTTAATCAAGAATAAGCACTTAAATAAGCTGAATTAGTCTAACAGTGTTAACTCAAAAACTAACAGTTTTATTAAATGCACTAACAGTACTAACTAAGAAAGTGATACAAACTATTTTTAGACTAACAACTAAACAAGATAAGCACTAAACATACTGATGAAACACAAATAAGTAAACATAAATAACAAATAAGGACTATAAGCAGTTCTGCTGTAAATAGGAAAAATAAGAAAAAGAGAAACTTACAATACCCTTGCTCAAAACAGGGGCAAAACAAAGAATCTACAAGCTCTAGCTTGTATAAAACAAGCTAGTGAGAGTCCATAAGCCCATCCAGAACTGGCTTATCATCCATAAAATAAGCTGTGGTGTTTTTGAGAGTAATTTTTGTGATTTTCTCTTAACTACTTAACTTTTTCAGATTTTCTTAATTAAAGCAGCTTATAAATAAGCTGTACTGATAGCTTTTTGAACACAAAACAACCAATTAAGAAACTTAACACTTGGAATTGTAAATTGACTTAAACCTCAAATTGCATTAAACTTGAAATTGTTACAAAGCTGAAAGTAGAAGCTGTAAATGACTTAAAACAAACTGAAAAATAAGCTAAATTATTTTAAGATTAAAAACTAAAAACATCCATGCCTCAAAGGCTTACAAAAGGCTCTATTTATAGCCGAAGTCTTCATCTCTTGGACTTGCAGCTTGTGTTTCTTTTGTGAGAGCTTAAACCAAGTGTGCTTGTTGTGTGAGGTGATTCTAAAGCAAATCCCAGCCTTCAATTTCTTTTGTGCTTCTTTGGAGTCAATCACAGCCATTGAAAACTCTTGGGAATGGAGAGGGATTGCCAACATGGCATTTATACAACTGGGGAGGGTTAGTAGGGTGGATGAAATGATTTTGGCTAGGGTGTCGAGTGGTTTTTGCAGGGGAGAGGTATGGGAGGACATCCCCTAGTTGTATCTGGGTTTGTTGGGCGGGAAAGATTGCTTTTTGGGTAAGTTGGCAGCTTGGTCCCCTAAAGTCTTATAACTTCAATGCAATCTTTGCCCGGTTTGCAATTTTGACCCTTGTCTTTTAATTCTTGTAATACAACTTGAGGTTTGGTAATTTTTAGTCCCTCAAGTTGTATTTTCTTCACTTGGATGACCTTTGACTTTGTCCTTTCATTTCCGTGCTTGGTTTTGGCTTTCTTTTTGGTCCTGTTCTTGAATATCCGTTCCTGCACAATACAAATGCAAAACATACAAATACGATGTATTTTGGTACGTTTTTAGTCGTTTAAGTCCGTTTAGAATGGAAAATGGTATGTGTAATTAAGCACATACCAAACACCAACCTTTACCAGAAAGCATCTTCATTAAACTATAATAAGCCATTACAATAAGTTGAGGATAAGCTAAAAAGCTTTTACAATAAGCTAGACTAAAAAGCTTGAAAGACATAAAAAATAAGTTATACTACTCCTAAAATTATACTACTCTACTTGAAATTAAATCCTAAATTTCTAACACTCCCTAAGCTACTGCGTCTGTTGTATTTATTTGGATTTTTCTTTTTCTTTTCCTTGTACTGCCTTTTCGACTTCCATAATTTTATAGAACACTAAACGGGATCATAGAATGAGAAAGCGCCTTTAAGAATAATCTATGGAAGTCCTGACGGATAAATTCATCGTCCTCGATTTTTCCACATAGATCCAAACCAAGCAAATCTAAACAAGATTCATTTGTCAATATACAGTCTAAATGTAAGCACTCATACTTATGACTTTGAACATTTAACTCCCAACCTGGATAAATGAATTAAATGTCGTGTACCCATTTCAACTCAATCTATAGATCAACTTATTTCCATAGCCATAAATTCAAGATGAATCATGACTCAATAAAGCAACAAGCTTATTAGGAACCTTGTAACTTGATTTTAAAAAGAACCGAAAATTTAAATGTAGAAACCTCTTTGCAACATCTTCACATATAATCATAGTTTCTTAAAGCTAGTAATGCGTTGCTTAGTTTGACAAACCTACCAGGCCCTCGTCCCTAGTAGGATATTACAACCAAACAGACCGTTGTTCATAGTTTCAAAAACCCACCACCCCCGTTGGCTAGCGTCGAGGGAAATCACATCAACACCTTCTTCCTAATATGGCAAAGGATGAGGTGTCTAGTTAGAACCTTCACCTAGACCCTCGCTTCCTGGTGAGATATCACAACACATCCAAATCCCTAGAAGAGAAGATGTTTTAGTTGAACCCCCACCTCGCGTTTGCTGAGTGGGATATCAAGACACAACTTTTTTACTTGCTTCCATATACCCAAAATGTATTCTTCATTGGCATTAATTTTAATATTTCAGCATTTTTTTTCATTCATATTTCATTCATCTTCTTTGCATTTTAACTTTTCAAATACTAAGAAAACAGAAAAAATTCGCTTTAAAGAATCAAGTTACAAATTTGAAACTTTATTCTAAAAGAAACATCGATTGACTTAACTGAATTGAAATGGCACTGTATGATGAGGTATGGCATTAAAAGCTATGGGAGAAAAAGCCACAAGTTTACTCCTTATAATATTCTAAAAGAATCTGTCTCAGACACATAAACTTATATTTAATTTAATTATATCACATAATGTATCTCACCTTATTAAAAATCCAAAGCAATAAAGTCAGTGAAGCTTGCCTATCAATTTAGGAACTAGCAAGGCTCAACAAACGCCCGACGAGTCCAAAATTAATCTCATTCTTCTATCTATCCTACCCATTAGGAAAGTCGAAACAGTGACAAAACACTTATTTTTAACTTGAAAATTATATTAAATTTTCTTTCATCTCTTTTTTTTTGGTATTTTTGCAAAAATTTTTGGTGGTAAAAACGGATTCGTGATACAACAACGGCTGCAGGCAAAATAAAATCGAAAGATCCCCCCCAAACTAGAACTGAAACATCGTCCTCGAAGGCTGTTTGAAAGGGACAGCACTACGTAAACAAAGGCCGTGTAAAGAAGTGTGCCCAAAAGATAAGAAACGTTAAGTCGATTAGATTTGGATACTGGATTCCCAAATGAGCTGAGGATGTGAAACACTTGATTACAATACAAGCACGAGAAGTCATCACAATCTGGCAATCCTGGATAATTAACAACATCAAACACGAAACACTGTAATAGGAAGAGGCGATACCTCCACACTACAAGAAAACACTTATTCCTGTTCTTCAAAATACTACTGATAAGGCATGGGGTGCCCCCACGAAGCGCTTGTTAAAGGTCGCTATGCTTACCATCACTACAATTTACTTGGCCATAGGGAAAATGTCTCCTAGGAGAACCGAGGACTACCAATTGTGGTACGACCCCTCCAAAAGTAGTCTTTACAATCGATGACCATTCACTTTGAAACTTGGGCCCGTACATTTGGCGAGATAACATCGACGGTGCCGTACAGGAAAACTTGTGTGATCTAGTGAATGGTCCTAGACCATGCAAGTTTTTAAAAGCTTTCCTGAGAAAATCTTTACTCTAAGAGTTAAAGAGGAGGACTCGATCATCGACCGTTGAAAAACGCGGTTTTCTTGATCTATAGAGTCCGGAATCCTCCTTATGTCTTTTCATTTATAGATCAAAAGAGTTTCTATCATAAGCTTCATCACGGAGCATCATTACGTCTCAGACTGAAACTTTTCCTATGGTCACCAGCGGTTTTCAGAAGCAAAGTTTCTCTGATTTAAGAGCCTTATTTAGGTCCATGCGTTTTTCTAACTAATTACGCAGATGGCAGACTTTCCGTACAAAACCAGCTTATAATGGAGTACACCCAATGGGTGTTTTGTAAGCGGCAAACGGAAAAGCCCATTAAAGCATCATCGAGCCTTGATCTGACCAAGAGGTAACGGTACTCTCCCATATTGCTCTCTCAAGATATTCTCTTAAGCCCCGATTGGAGAACCCTCGACCAATCCCACTTGTTGTGGATTGGTATGCAGTGGAAAGTCGATGAGGTAACTCCATATTTAAGCATCAAAGCATCACCTTGGCAAATTGATCATTACAAAAAGAGTGCCTCGGTCACTGGTTTTTGATAATTGCTCGGGGATTCCCGAATCGGGGCAATAAGAGGCTTTAACTTTAAAAATCAGCTACAACCCTAGCATCCTTGGTAGGAGCGCTTTCGCTTCAAACCCATTTTGAAAGGTAATCTCAACTGCTACATAACGGATGTATTTATTTCCTTGAGATGATGGAGTCGAATGGCCCCATAAAGTCAATGCCCCAGACGTCAAAGATTTCACAAACTTGGATAGAATTTTGTGGCATCTCATCCCGTTGTGAAATTTTTCCTTGACGTTGGCATGAGTTGCAGATTTTTTAACCAACTCTGGCGGCATCTTTGTAGATTGTGGGCCAAAAAAGAATCCAAGAATCGAAGACTATTTCCCTTGCTGTGATAGTTAGCACCAGTGATGTCCACCGTTGGACCATCGTGGCAAGCCCATGATTATGTCTGGGCTTCCTTGCCAAAAACCCACCAACGTCGAATAACTTGATCCCGCACAGATTTTTAAACAGAAAGGGATCTTTCCGCAGAAATAAATCTTCACGACTTTGAAGAATATTTCTTTCTGCTTTTGGGTTGACATCCCTTTGATCACGAAAATTTCACCCACATTGGAGTTTTGCGATGTCAGCAAACCATTGGGGGTACTAGCATCAAGAACACAAAATCGATAGACTAAGAGTTTACAAGAGGAACTTTTCATTTATTTCCTTTGGATCAAGCTCATTCTTTGTGAGATTTCTCTAATCGTGATAGATGAACAGCCAGCTAGGTTCTCAGCTCCTGCGACCTAGTCAACTACATCAAAAGTTCGAACTCTTAGAAGGAGCAGAACCCATCGGAGCAATCTCCGCCTTAGAATCTTTCTAGCAAAGAGATACTGAGGAAGCGGAATGATCCGTATACCATCAGTGCATTTGTTTCATGACAAGGAAATCGGAATTTTTCGGAATGCTTACACCACGGCTAACATACTTTCTCTTGTCGTGGTGTAAACGTGACATTCCGCCTCCATTCATTAGTTTTTTACTTGCAATAGTGTATAGGCCTGAAAATGTTTCCTCATGACGTTGCCCCAAGATTGCACCTAAGGCGAAATCGCTTGCAATCGCACCTAAGATCATAATGGCGTTCATTCCAGTCCTAACTGGGGCAATCAGGATTGGAGCTCGGTTAGATTCTTTTTTGAGAGTGTTCTAAGATGCTTTCAAAACACTACTGGAGAAATAAAACGGAGTCCTCTTTTTCCCAAGCAAATGGGTCCATGGGAAACGGGCTATTTTGGAGAAATTCTGGATGAATCTTCCTATAAAAACCCGGCAATGGTTCCCAAGAAAACAACGGACAAAACCGATTTTACAGTAGTCGGGTGAGGAGCATTGCGATAACGTCATCTTAGCTTCGATCGACCTCAAGTTCCCGACTTGGGTAAGATTCTATGTCAAGAAACAATGCCATTCCGTAACCATGAAATGGCTTTTCTCCCCAGTTTAGAGCAAAATTGTTGTCTTACAACCGCTTAAGCATCTTTTCCAAATGGGTTAAGGCATGTAGAGAAAGAACTATCCAAAAACCGAAAAGTCAATCCATAAACACTTAGATCTCCATCTTTTTTTCGATCCATGTTTTCGTGAAGATTGGCATCATCACATCTCTGAGAATGTAGCGCTGGTGCATTGCCAGAGGCCCAACGGGCTGCGGCCTAGGCAAAGGATCTTATGGGCAAGTAAATGTTGTCTTTTCCAGTATCATATTGGGTGCGATTGGTATTATGAACATAAACCATGAGAAACCCACTCATCGAGAAAAAATAGTAAAATTCTTTTCCTCCGCAAGCCTCTCGAGCATTTGGTCTACTGCGAAATGGTAAGTGGAAAGTGGCCTTTTCCGGTGGCTTCATTCACTTTCAGTAGATCAATAGCAATACCCGATCCCCCGTAAACTAATCGAGGTTGGGATCAACTCATTTTGCTATTCTCAAACTACGGTAAAACAACACTTTCTTTGGTACACTAGTGTCCGCGGGCTTACCCATGGAACTATCCGAGATAGAGTAAATTAATCCAGCGTAAGAAGTTTGTTCAACTTCTTTTTTTATGACATCGGTGGATTTTTGGTTTACCCATCTCTGATGTTGGACCGCTGGTTGTATCCTCTCCATTAGAATTTTGTGAGTATAAATCCCGGTGTAATACCCTTAGATGATCGGAGAGTTTCCAAGCGAATGGCTCGCTTGTGGGACATAGCAACACCTTTATGAGAGCGGCTTTCTCCATAGACACTCAAATCTTTACAAAGATGGACTGGTACACCTTGTTGTCACCCCTCCAAAAAAATGCATATTCAGATTGTGGGGAGTAGGTAAGTCCTTGAGCTCGACCGTTCAAAGGGGAGGTTCATCAATTTGATGTTATCAAATCGGTTTTTGTCTTCACAAATCTTAAGTTCTTTCTAACCCAGGAAAATAATATTGCATTGTTGGGACGTTGTCGAATAAGGGCATCACTATTTAGGGATTAAGCCCCCTATTAAATTTATTTATTTTTTTTCCCCCCCCCCCACCCCCCCAATAAGAAGAAAGTCTCCTCGGGATCACTTCGGCATCATTAATTCCTGACTTATACGAAGTTATCAGAAAGTTTCAGCCTCGATTTCTTCAAGAATGGAAATCACTTACACCTCGAAGGAAGTGAGGGTAGGAAAAAAGTGGTATCAACAATTGATTCAAAGGAAGGGAGTGGAATTTGCAATTTGCAAATACTTCCGAGAAACCTAAAATTTCCTTAGAAAATATTCCCTCACAAGCTAAATCGAATGAAGTCGGACTCTTGGTTAACTGGATTCTACATTGCAATGTAGGAGAAATAATTTTGTAACACCTTACTTTGAAAGTACATGATTGGTCACATGAGTCTTAAGGTCATCTTTTCACCGTGTAAGTCAATCAAGGCTCTTGGCCGTACTTAAAAAAATGTTTGCCTAAAATCATGGGACTTAGGTCTGGCACATTAGTCACTACCACAAAATCAGCCAGAAAATAGAAGGATCCAACCCCTCACAAAAACATCTTCGGCTATGCTGGTGGGAGTGGAGATACGAAATCACGGATTTATAGTGCTAACTCGAGTATACATCCTAGTTTAGGTCAGGTCTCTTTTAGGAGATATAAGCTTTTCAAAAATCGGAGAGTGGCAATTAGATTGATGCTTGCACCGGAGATCGGCCTAGGCCAAGCATTCATCCAACTTTGGAAAAATCTCACACGGTATCAGAAAGTCTACCCTTACTCCCAAATTCTCGGGAAATGTACTTTAGATGACTCGACAATTTACTTCATTAACGGAGTTTTGGTTAATTCCAATATCTTGTCTTTGTTGTTCAAAAAGCTTTTCTGAACATCGGTAAACAAACTTAGGCCATGTTCAGGAGAGCATCCACAAGCTCAGCTCGAAGTGGGAGATTCCGAAAAAATTTCCATAAAATTATATCAAAAGCTAAAAAAATCGTCCCTTTTCGCAGATTTTCTCCTTGTTTACCCTAGATGGATATGGTAAAAGTCGTTTTGGTTCATAGGCATGACAACAGGTTCATCAACTTTCGATTATCGGAGGATTGACGACTTGGAACTATCCGTTATGAAGCACCAGTATCCTTTGTCAACCTCGGCTTCCAACTCCACAACCCGGAGTGGCGTATTGAGGTCTATTATATGAAACACCGCTTCTTGTGGTGATATCTTTTAATTTCACCCTTCTGGTAGCAATGGTGTGCTTGGAGAGAACCCAAACTTGAAGTCTAGAAGCTTGTTAAACTTTACTATTTTTGTGGAGCAGTCGGATATCAAGTTGACATTTTGTTTTGCATGTTTTGCATAACTGGCATCATTAGCCTTGACATAGCTCACAAAATACAGTCTTTTTCGACACACCCATAAGTTGATGAGCTGGAGCATGGAGTAAGCTGGGTGTCTTGATTAACTCGGTGGTTGAATATCATTGGGGCTTTTTGTTCGAACTGGGGTCGTTGGATTTTGACCCTTAGGTTGAATAGCCATATCCCCACGGTTTTGGTTTGGTTTCCACAGATTTTGGAGATATGTATGGCATGGCGTTGTGTTTGTATGGGAGGAAAACCCGGTGTCCCTGATTTGGTTCTAAACGCCACGTGGCTGGACGGTAACTGGAAATTTCCTTTGTTGAAATTAGCTGCCGGGCGAGGAAGCTATTCGACGACTGTATTCTTGGATTGTTATCTCGATAATGTCGCTAGTCGGCTTAGCCGACAATTACGAATATGATGTGAGGCACCACCCGTCAAGGTACACAACTTAGCTACAATGCTATTACGGGAGCGCATCTCAGCTAACTAGGAGATTCTACGTCTGCTTGTCGAGAAGTAAAGCCTCTAACCATATCTTTTCATTCACAACATCGGAGACATACTCGTGAGGTGGAAAGCGCTCGTACTCACTCTAGCAACAATGGCTTTAGCTTTCGGAAGTGACGAACTTTGGAACTTACTCTCGATGATGCTTAATCAATCAGCGTGCCTTATTTTGTCCAAAAAGTACCACCAGACGGCGAGTTCAAAGAGTCTTGATCAATAACAATTAAGGCATTTGTCAAAATGATATCAAGTAGGTGTAGCACCGAGAATCCATGATGTGGCACGCATGGCTCGGAGAAGAGCTTTGAATCGATCCCAAGCCTTCACTAAACGACCAACAAATCTTTGTTTGAAATTAGTAATTTCTGTTCCGAATATTTGTCGTTTTAGAAAGGTGGGAAAAACCTTATTGATAAATTTAGCAACGGAGGATCATCCCATGTTTGAATTTGATTTGGAGGGGGTTCTTTCTCAAGCCATATCCGGGCTGCCCCCAAAGTCGAGGAGAGAAAGGAAAAAGCATCAACCTAATGATGTGGACGGGAATTAGATATCTCAAAGTAAAGGCGATTTCTACAATTGAAGTAACGGAAGTCTGGGCATGTGGGTTCCTCTTTTCCTTTCCGATAAGAGAACGCTTTTGTTCTGGACAAGATTAGTAACCCATGCTGATCTCTAAAAATTGTTTCCTTCGATTTCTAGGAACAACAAAGTTGCGTCCTCGAATCCCTCGTGGGAAGCCTGAGCAATTCTGCCATAGTTCGATTATCATGCCATCGTATCTATTGGGAGAGTTCAACACAAAGATCATGGAAGAACTTGTTGTTGTTTGTCAAGATGATGGTTGTCGAAGACGATGAGCTTGAGAACGATGCGCATGCACTAAAATAGAGAAAGAAGAAGAGTATTTTTTGGTTTTTTTTTTTTCAGTTTTATTACACAATGTATCTTACCGGACCAATGAGAGATAAAAGAACTTCTACCAAATAATCTAACTTACTCTCACGGTACTCTCAAAAAAGAATAAACGCAACAGTGAGCGGAGGAAGTAGGAATATGCGCGAAGTCTTATTGCTCCTTTCGGGTCGTAGTTCCTTGGCGAAACAGACCCTCCTTATAAACACCCCCACTTTTTAGTTTGTAAACTTTTAAGGTGAGCCTTACGTCTTCAAAGACACAAAAAGGGCAAGCCTTTAAATCTTTTGTTATGAGTTCAGGACCAATAAGTGTATCACGCGGAATCTTACTTATAGATAATACCTCAATTGAGAATATTAATTTTGGTATTATTACCAATTTGTGAATTTTTATCTCGTTTTATGGAAAAATGTGCGTTTATATTTTTTGTTTTTTTCTTTTGTTTTTAGAGCTCAGATATATTATACTAAATAAAAGACACTGAAACAATATTTTTGTCACATTCTTATAATGTTTTTTATAGAAGAAAAATATTCACAGATTTATACACAAAAAAACAATTGTCAATTGTAACGATAATCTTTTTTCAACAGCCTCCCCGGCAAAAACGGCGCCAAATATGAACTCGCGCGAAATACTCCCTTAAATATGTAAAACAAATACCAAACACAAAGTATAAATACACAACTAAGGACAAGAAATCACGCGAGAGCAAGAAAACCGGAACAGTTAATAGAGGTGTTCCTGGGTCGTTATGTCCCAACAAATGCTAAGATGGAAAAATCAAAAAAAGACGAATGATGATTGATGTTTGAATATGACAAGGAGGTGAATATGATTGGGCAGTAACACTGAATAGCAAATGCACATAAAAATAAGCAAAGAGAATAAGCTGGAACAAGAATAAAAGCTAGAAATGGCGAAAATACTTAAAACTTTTTAAACTAAGATAAAAATAAACTCAAATAAGCTTAAGGCAAACCAAATGAGCTAAGCTAATTCTAAATAAGCAAATTCAAAAAGCACTTAAGCTAAATTAAGCAAGGAAACTCAGCAGTACTAGCAAAAGCACTAACAGTATTAACTATCAGTACTAACTTGGAGTTAGTACTGCTAGCTTAAAGTTAGTACTGCCAGCTTAAAGTTAGTACTGCCAGCTTAAACAGAACACAATGAAACAAGAAATAAGCAAATAAGCTAAAACAGATAATTAACTACCCGCTAAATCAGGCACTAATGCTAGTAAGAATAAGCAACTAATTAAACTAAAATGGCAAATAAGCTAAAAGCTACAATCGGCTAAACTAATTGAAAAATTCCTTGAAATGGAAAATATAAGCTTGAATAAGCTTAACCCCTAAAACAGAAAAGGAAAATAGTTTACATCTCTTCTAAAAAGCTAAGTAAATCTTCAATAAGCTCACAAATAATAAAGGGCGATAAAGCTAAATGAACTAACAGATACTAACTTGGTGGTTAGTCACTGGTAGCTTTAAAGTTAGTACTGTATTTCAAAAGTGAACTAGGCAGTACTAACTCCACGTTAGTACTGATAGTTTGAAAAATAACCCCTTAAAAATCATTTTTCCTTTCAATCTAAAGAAAAACAGAATTATCAAATAACAAATTAAAACACTATAAAGGCGACTTTCAATCAAGAAAAAGCACTTAAATAAGCTAATTGGCCAGCAGTATTAACTTAAACTAACATATTAACAAATAAATCTCTAAGCATACTAACAAGAAAGGTGATACAAAACTACTTTAAACATAACAACTAATCAAGATAAAACACTAAACATTATGAATAAAGCATCAATATAGTAACAAATAAGCACGTATACTCATTCTATAAGTAAAATAAGAAAAGTAAGTAAAGAAAGAGCAGACTTACAAAACCCTGCTCAAACAGGGTTAAACAGGAGTCTAAAAGCTCTAGCTTGTAAAAAAACAAGCTAGTGAGAGTCCATAAGCCCATCCAGAACTCATTACTCATCCATACAAATAAGGCTGTGTGGTGATTTTTGCAGAGTAATTTTTGTGAGATTTTCTCTTAACTACATTAACTTTTTTTAGATTACTTAATTTAAAGCATGCTTATAAATAAGTGGTACTGATAGCTTTTGAACACAAAAATAACAAAACAACCCACTTAAGAAACTTAACACTGGAATTGTAACTTGACTTAAACCTCAAATTGCATTAAACTTGAAATTGTAACAAGCTGAAACAGTAGAAAAACTGTTAAATAGACTTAAAACAAAACTAAAAAATAATCTAAATATTTTAAATATTAAAAACTAAAACAATATCAGCCTACAAAGGCTTACAAGAAGGCTATATTTAAGCCGTGAATTCATCATCATCTTGGACTTGCAGCTTGTGCATCTTTTGTGAGAGCAAAAACCGAAGTACTGCTTGTTTGTGAGGTAGATTCTAAAGCAAATCTCAGCCATTCAAATTTCTTTTTGTGCTTCTTTGGAGTCAATCACAGCCATTGAAAACACTTGGGAATGGAGAGGGATTGCCAACATGGCATTTATACAACTGGGGGGGGGGGTGGAGGGTTTAGTAGCGTAGGAAGAAATTGAATTTTGGCTAGAGGGTGTCCCGGAAGTGGAATTTTTGCAGGGGAAGGGAATTGGGAGGACATCCCCTAGTTGTATCTGGGTTTGTTGGGCGGGAAAGATTGCTTTTTGGGTAAGTTGGCAGCTTGGTCCCCTAAAGTCTTATAACTTCAATGCAATCTTTGCCCGGTTTGCAATTTTGACCCTTGTCTTTTAATTCTTGTAATACAACTTGAGGTTTGGTAATTTTTAATCCCTCAAGTTGTATTTTACCTTCACATTTGTGATCCTTTAACTTTGTCCTTTCCATTCGTGCTTGGTTTTGGCTTTCTTTGGTCCTGTTCTTGAATATTCGTTCCGCACAATACAAAAGCAAAACATACAAAGGTAAGACATTAGAATATTGGTACGTTTTTTAAGTCGTTTAATTCAGTTTAGAAAAATGGAAAATTGGTATTGTAATTAAGCACATACCAATTACCATCACCAACCTTTTATACTCTCTGGCTAACTTAAACTCCACCTCAGTATTCCTGTACTATTGTCGTGATACCATGGCTGAAGTAACCTATATATTCACACTTGAAAACTGAAGTTAAATCCCCTAAATGTGTTACCATTAACTTGCACCTGTTGTTTGATTGAAGAACGGTAGTAGAAGAAAAACCTCCTAAAGTACCGTGTTATACCCAACAATCAAACAGTATAAGAAAGTAACAACACGCAGGTCTTGAAATTATCCACCACGCATCTGCATGATGACGCTGAGTACTACAACGTAACTCCATTAACGTACTAGTTATCCAGGTCTTCACCAACCACCCCTTGAACCTCTGGAAACTAGATAAACCAAGACTTAATCATAACTGTAACGTTCAACAAGTCTCAATCGATAGAAAAATAAATGAAAGTTACGATGAGGAAATAAGATAGACTCCTTTGTGAAATTTATCTTCAATGCAAATAAAGGGATACCAAACCAACTTTCGTGATCACTTGTTCCATCATTATCCGAGTCACTGTCCTCTAAAGGCCCCCCCCCCTTTATTGTAGGTAAAGTGAATCTTTTCAGGATCGTGTATTGTGGGGATTAATGATATGTTGTTTGTGTGGTATGTTGTTATGGTTGATTGTGGTGTTTGTGTTGTTGTCCTTGTTTTGATTATAATATTCCCAAATATGGCACAAAAAATTCCCAAAGTTGGTCAACTAGGCCCACAATGATGCGCGGATCGACCTTCGCGGTAATGTCGAAAAAAAATTCAGGAAATTAGGTAGTCAAAACTAGGTTTTCTGTGTGGCAAACCGCCTCCTTTGGCAACCCGCCATCTATGGCAAACCGCCACCATTATTACACCAAACCGCCACCACAAGGCAAACCGCCGCCATGGGCAAACCGCCGCCTAGAACATTTGTCAAACCGCCGTGGATTTTTTGAATTTTGGGCATAGTAACATTTCTTTTTGCTCAATAAAATAATCAAAAAAACCGCCGTGGTACCTATTCAAACCGCCACCAAATGGCAAACCGCCACCAAATGGGCTAAACCGCCAGTACTGGCTATATTATTGAATTATTTAATCAACCCTGCGCCCGGCTTTGACAAGTCCAAGCCGCCCGTCTATTGACTTTTCCTTAAAAGGTGGATCTTGTCCCCTATTCTTGTCAAACCGCCATGAAGAACACCAAGTTTGAATTTTGCATAATCACTCCAAATAAGCTTTTTATCCACTAAAATGGGCTATAACATGTAATACTATGATGGTATATGAAGATTAACCATCCAATTACATGTATTTCTTCGTGGATCATAAAAAAAACGAAGCAAACCCTCCACGAAGAACCCCAAACTTTAATAAGCCTTATACTTTCGAACATTGCATCTTATGCAACACTGTAAAAATTGTTACAATCTAACCTGTTTAACATGTAGATCAAGGAGAGAACAAGATTAACAACCCAATAAGCCCATAAAAATTCGAGCCGTGGCCTTTTTGGCTTAAAATAAGCCACGAATTTTGAGCTTATTTAACCACGAACTCAGATTGTTAAACAACATGGATTTCCCCCTAATCCTGGTAGTCAATTGTTAAAGCAATAAATGACATGTATAAACAGCAACAAACTGGATCAGGAGGTTGGATAAAATGAAACAAATAATCAGCCATGTTTATTAGAGAGAAAAGATGAAAAATGGGAAGATGTGTGTTCTTGTTGAGAGAAAGAAGAAAAACATACACACACACACACACACTTTTACAAATGTGAACTTCTACCCCTCCATGGAAGTATGGAGGGGGTATTTATAGTCCTGGGCTTGACTAGCTAAACTAACCCGACCCGACTATAAATGATAAATGTAATTCCGAATTAGTCAACATATTTTAGGGCTAACATAGCCGATGAATATGAATTAGGAATTGGAAAGAAGGGCCATATTCTTGAAAGGATATGGGAAAACTGTAAGAAAATCCAAGGTAAAGCCAAAGAATGGTGGTACGATTATTAGTTAGAAGAGGACGAAAAACAAGAAAATGGAGATAAGAAATATGATTCACCCATGGTTCATTTAGAAACTTTTGAAGTAACAAGATATTCGTTCGATAATGGGAATAGCTTCATTTGTGTTACCAACGAAAGCAAAGATACCTTGTGATGTGTTATAAAAGCTTTAAATTTATAATTCTAGTTTTATCCAATTTCCAACTAACACACGGGTAAAGTATAAACCCCTGATTATGGTATAGGTTAAGGGTAAGACCAGGTCGTTCCTCGAGATTGGTTATTCTAAAAAGGTCGATTGTATTACGAAAAGGTTTATCTTATAGACTGTCACGATCTAAAGATAATTGATAACACAACTTCAAGATTATAAAAGCAATGTTTATTCGAGAGGCAAGAGTAATGGAGGATAACTTGGGTTGGTGATAAATTCATAAAATTAAGTATAATCAAAGGAATGAACGGGTAGCTTATTCAATAGATTGTCTATTTAACATAATAAAGAATCCCTTTGGCCTTTAATCTTAATTATGAAAAACGCTTTAAGATTGCTTCACATTCGGAAATACCAAATATAAATTTTCTTAACCAAGTTCGTTAGACATGAGGTTAAGCATTAAACATTTATATATTTGGGATGATGAGCATTTTATTAGCTAATTCTCACAAAGCTAATAACGAGTTGTCGTAGACAAACAACTAGAAATCAAACACCAAGTCGGAGCCTTTCGACCTATTCCCGAACTAAGTGAGTGATCAAATGATGATCAACAATCCAAATATCTAAATATCAAGTTCATATTTATCATTAATCATCCCGATTTAATCTATATTACTCCATAAATCCCAAAAAAACATAAATAAACTACTCCATATTCATAGCAATAAAACACATAACAAGCATGTTAGATTCAGAAAACATAATATTCAAGGAGAGAAACATGTTTATACCGATTCCAATAGCAAATTATATTGATTTTCAAGAGTTTCCTTTGAATGGGCAATATAACAACTTGCAAATTCGAATAACAACTTCTATTCAGAGATTTCTAAGATCAAAAGTATCTTCTTCTTGATGATTGTAACTCGGAATGATGAAGATCAAGATGATACTTCAACAATTCCACTAAAACTTCTTCCTAACTTTCTTATACTTCTCTTGATCAAAGATGTAGTGAATTAAGATGAAAATGGAATGATTTGAGATGCTCTTAGCCCTGAATTTCGTGGCCTATTTATAGGTAAAGATGGTGCTTCAGTTGTAGAAATTAGGGGAGTGAAAGGTTGCACAATCATTGCAATCATTTATGATTTTGGAGTAACTGCAGGAGAAGTGCGCCGCACAATATAAAGTGTGCGCCGTACTTGGTGTTTAATTAAATTGCATTAAGCCCGCTATGAAGTACGCCGCACTTACTATAAGTGTGTCGCACTTTGGCCTTGTTCATTAATTCTTCATTAGATTCTCTTCTAGATTCTTCTTTTAATGACCGTTAGTGCATTTAACAGAATATCTTTGCACATTTAGTCCTTCTTGTCATTCTTGGTCCTGAAACATTTTTTGCACAACAAATAACCAAACTTCGCAATATTTCATGCGTTAACATATATATTTCATATATTTTTTTAGGATATTTTATGTATATTTGGAGCGTTATCAATCCCGTTTATTGTATTTACGGTATATAAATAACCCACGTAACTCGGGATCACTATTGGGCTTCTAATAACTAAGTAAAGTACTTAATCTATTAGACATAGAAATCAAATGGGAGGCCCATTTGAGCCCATATAGGGGCAGGCCATAAGGGGGTCTAAGAGGGGAGATAAGATCAAGTTTTTGGTTAATAAATAGGAGATATCTTCTCATTATTTGATTAACCAATTACTAAAATCTCTCACTTATTTCCTCTCTCATATACACGGCTCAAAACTATTCCCCATCTAGGGCTTATAGTTTTCTTGATCCAACTCTTTGAATCTAGTTCATTTAAGGTGTGTTACAAGGCTACAGGGTTAAGACTAGCATCTAATTGGTATACAAGGAAGTGTAGTGTGGATCAACCATAGAGGTAATCTCCATTGCTCACTTGGTTTCATTGGGTGGTTCGTGTATTAGGTGAAGGTCACCATTTGTTTCTACCGATCACACTACAAAGGTAAACTATTCTTGTTTTTGTTTTGATTGATCATATGACTCTATGGATTCATTGATAAGTGCATATTCCGTTGCGTTTATATTTTTTTATATGATATTGATTTAATTCAGCACCTACAGTGGTATCATAGCCATCATATGATGTCATATGATCATCGTGTATGCGTAAAAATGGCTAAAAACGCGTGTTTTTGTGGAAACTAGAAGGGGGGGTTGAATAGTTTACAGGTTCGTTTTCATTTTACAAGACTTTGCTTATAAAATATGTAGATTCTAGTTGTATGTTTAACCAATTCACAATATGAACAAATAATATAACAATTTAAACTAAAGCTAAATAAAAATGACAATAATATGAAGAGATAAGGAAAGGAACAATCAAACCAAGACACCAAGATTTATAGTGGTTTGGCTACGAAGCTCTTCTTCACCCTACTCTACTCCCCGAGTATCCTACTCATGATTTCACTTTGTCAACAAGCTCCCTTCAGGCAGAGAAAACCGTTTACACATCGCTTACGTTCTTTTCCAACACTAAGCTAGATGTCGAGTCCTAATCTTAGCTAGAACCAATCTACCACTTCACAATTAATACACAATCACTAGATCTACACTATCGGATTTACACACTATCCGAATCACACAAATACACAAGATAATTATAATAGAGATTTGGTACTTAAAAGAAAAGAGGAGAGATCACTAATCAACACTTCGTTTCTTGGCGAATACGAGTGTTCTTCTATTGCACTTGAATGAGAGGGAAGAGATGAGAAGAAGAGATTAGATCACTTGAAACAAGATCAAGAGATGTTAGTGATCAAGATATTTAGTAAGAGAAAGAAGGTTTTTAGAGAGAGAAAGAAGTGTGAGAAAATTCGTGCAAAGAGGGCTGATTTTCAGCAAGGGGTGGAGCAGTATTTATAGGTAGGAAAATCCAACGGTGACTGGCGGTGGTCCCGATGGTCCCAGATATATATAAGGGGGCCGCCAAGCCTATAAGGGGGCTGCCAGGTAGACTCCGCTCCTTTTTTTTGTCTTTTTGTGGGGAAGGTTGTATCTGGTATAGAAGCTTCTGTTTTGGGGGGAAATTTTGAATTTCAAATTTTAAGTTTTTAATAAAACTTTTCTTTTAATTAGAATATATTTTGTATAATTAATTTTGTGAAATCTTTGTAAAAAATGTAAAGATAAAGATATAAAAATGATTTTCTGATCCATATAATCATAAGCTTAATGATTTGTTTATTGTTCATACCTTAATTGAATTAACTAATCTTAAAATGGAATTATACGATTAATAATGAGTAAATGATTAAAATTTTACGAAAACTTTTTTTACAATTATGATATAAGTCAAAAACATTGAGTATTTGAAAAATATAAAATAATGTTTTAAGACATAGTTTTGTATTAACAATCTCCCCCTTTTTGATGATGACAAAATATAAACTCATTTTGTATAAAATTAAAAGTTACAAAATTATTAAAGAGTTTTGTTCCATTTCTCCCCCTTTTTGTCGAATTCAAAAAGGATGATCGTCGAGTAGTTGTAGGAAGAGAGAAATCGACGATATCAAGACTCCCCCTTGATGTATGCTCCCCCTTGTTCGGGGCACCAAGGGATCGATCTTACGAAAATTGTGTGCTACAAA
Organism: Tanacetum coccineum; assembly: GCA_026074375.1. Lineage (NCBI taxonomy): Eukaryota > Viridiplantae > Streptophyta > Magnoliopsida > Asterales > Asteraceae > Tanacetum > Tanacetum coccineum. The sequence goes on along the minus strand of BQNB010090285.1, from coordinate 7,776 downwards.
ACAAAGTTAGAAATACAAGTGCAAGACAAATATCTTTTAAAGCAACACATTATATTTAAGTCACCCAAAATAGAGTTTCATTCAACCATCAAGAAACTCATACAATAGCAAATGCAACTAATACATTCATACAAAATAAAACTAGAGCTAATACAAGATAATTAATCCATAAGTTACACTACATACTTCATGAGATAAAGAGAAACAATACTACATAAGTTCTAAATGATTCATGATTCATAGAGAATGAATTTTTTTTGAGCAAAAAGGTTTGGGGTGACACGTTTATGAAAACATTTGAAGACTTTTCAAGGTGGAGGTGGAAAGTGTGAGGTGATTGCGGTAGTGAGAAGATACTCAAGATGAGCAAACATGATGTTCATCTCATCTCTTAAGGTTAAGAAAAGAGTTCGGTTATGAAAGCAACATATGCAATTTGACCCATGGTAGTCATGGTAATTTCAGTAAAGAGGGTGACCCATGTAATGGTTGAGGTTGTGGTGGAGATAGTGGTGATGGAGTGTCTGAATGTGATCAATAGGAGTGATGGTGACAAAAAGGAGTCATGATATCCAAATAAGGATGACTTATAAAGTGGTAGAGGATTTAGAGGTTCTAGAGAACATCCTAAATGTTTGTCAAGCAAAGGTTCATAGGATGAGGAGAAGTTTGGTTCATTGAAGATGGTGGTGAGGGTTTTGTAGTTTTGATTAAAAAGAAGAAGATTGTTTCTCTTGGCTTGATGAGGTTTGATTAGTGGATGTGGTTTTTGATGGTGCATTTGGAGGAGTTGGAGATGAAGAAGTTGTTGCAGGAGAAAGTGTGTTGGTGACATCTTCATCACTAGAGATGTTGACAAAATAGTTTCTAGTAGTGATTATGTGAGTTTGAATTATCTTGGAAAAAAGGGGTTTTAGAGAAAAAACTTTGGTGGAGTTCATGGTAGAATTGTGTGAAGAAGATGAAGATGGTAGGAAGAATGAGAAAGATGGCTTATTTAATTTGAAAGCAAATGATCAAAGTAGAAAAGCATGAGAATTAAGGAAATAAATTCCAAAAGTTATTTAGCAAAATGCAGGAAGTTTAGCTGGGTCTAAGAGAGAATAGTCAAGTGCACAAAAAATCAGGTAGTCACAGTAAAAAAATTTGTGACTTCTGATGGCGGTCCTATAATTATATGGCGGTCCCAGATATATTAGGGGGCAGCCCCTTATTTATGGGGGGCGTTCTCTGGAGTCAAGAAATTTTTTTCAGTTCTTCTTGATATTCTGTAAATTCTATACAGAAAGAGTTTCCTATATTTCCTTTTTGCAATCAACTCTATTTCATCATGAATCATCTAATACTCAACAATTAAATTCATAACACTCATCATTCCAAATTCAATTAAAGAAACACATATATGCATATAGACTAATACATAAGCATGCATATCATCATAGAGGTAATTAGAGTGTGTCAAGTACTATGAAAACAAGTGTTTAGGATGATAAAATCTAAAGATCATCCAAGGCAAATTACGTTGCCCGCACTACATACTAAGTTATCACTAAATAATATAAGTTTAAGTACTTAAGCTTCATAGAGTAATAAGTAATATAATTAATAATGTCATAAAGCACATCTTTATATTGTTTACTTTTTGATATTTCTCCACAAATTTCTAAGGCCTTTCCCAATTGACCTTAATCCACCACGTTGCTCGTCTTCGAATCCTAGAACCATGACGGATTGTATTTACGTGTTTGACGAGTGTAAAAGGGTTCCAAGTGTAGGGTCTATTTAAGGTGTTTTGAAAACTTGAGGAACTTTATTGGTTAACGAATGACATAAACCAATGGGGAAGGAGTGCTTGCACTCAAGGTCCCTGTCTCCATTCCATCACATCATCGTTAAGATAAGAAAAGATGTGGTCAAAGGCAGAATATAAGAAGAAATGGAGTGACGACCTCTCTCGTGCCAGATCCTTACTAGGCTTTCGCTCTGTTGTTATCATCAAGAGGCTTCATGACATGAACGTTTACAAGACATAAGACTTAATTATTTCAATTCAGGATTTTCATTCATGATGACTTTAAACAAATGGGTCAATAACATACCATAGGGTAAGATCAACCGCTTTTGTTTAGTGACCCACTCTATCCGTTTTTCCATGAAATAGGCAAGGTTGAACTTTTCGGAGTGTACGACACAATAAAGCATGTATCAACAAAGACACAGCTGGAACAAGATCCCGATTATAACCCCAGACCAAAATACATTAATCCCCTGAATAATCTCTTCCAAAGGATGCTTCAATGTTGCCTCAATTTCCACAAGGTTAGAACTTGATATTCAAGAAACATCAATTTTCATCTCATGACGGATGCGACGTACTTGACCTTCTCTATCTATTTCGAATAGACAAAATTGATTGTCCATTAGGATAAGGAGGGTTGGTTTTTATATGGACCATTCCATAAAGGACACCAAATGCCAACTTTCGTCAATTGACGCATTATTGTTAGTAAAAACGCATGCACCTTCATAAGAGTATTCAATAATTATGAGCAAATTCCCTTCAAGAGAATAAATGAAAAGAAATGGGATTTGAATCACAAATTCGATGAACATTTCACCTTCATCGGAATAATTTATTTGATATTGACTATAAAACTCAAGAATGAACCGATAGGACAATTTGTCACTAATTTCAAGGAGACACCTCAAACCTCTACAAAGTTGAACTAAAAGACCAACATAATTTAGATCCGCAAAGTTATCAAAAACTCAACCTGCCACATAAATTTGCAACTGACTTACAAGGTTTCTTAGATTTTCTTTTTATGGGTGAACGTAATTCATGTTATATTATTGGCATATAGGCTCTTTATTTTGTGAACTTCAGATGACATAAGAGGCATGAAATCCAAAAACAAAAGCAGAATCACATATTATCACCGCCTTACTTTGTAATTTTTTATGCACATTGTTTCTAGTGTGTGCCTAAATATGACAAAATCGATGATTTTTCCCTTTTTTCGGTAATTTCCCGATTTGGTACCGGTCCCGTACTTAACTAGTGGTCCTGATTTTTTTTACTCGAATCATGGTACCGGTCCCGTACCGTATACCGGGATTTGGTACCGTTTCGGTACGGTTCCGGTTCGGTATCGGGATTCGGGTCTATATGCTCATCCCTACAACAATTTTATTATGTTCCTAACGTGAGTGATTTGAAAATAAAATTGAGGTTTTTGTTTGAAATCAATTTTTCAACAAACTCACAAAAGTATGCAAATCCTATGTCTACGGGAAGCATATTAGTTATACATTGTATTCTAGTAGTCTTAATTGTACAAAATTGAAAGGAAAATCAAAAAAATCTCTAATTTTTTTTGTCTTCATTGTGAACCCTAGACTCAAATTGAAAGAAAATAGATGAAATGACTTACAATTGATGATCTTTAAGATGTTGTGAGTGATTATAGGTGTTGATTTAATCTTCAATTTTAGTTTTAGTGGTTGATTTTTAGTTTCTGGGGTTTTGTGTTCGTGTTTGTCGTTGTAGATATGAAAGAGGGTGTTTGTTTTTGTGTTTTGAATTTTTTTTAGTTAAGTGTTCAATTTTAGTGTTTGCTGATGGCGGTCCTGTATCGCCTGGCGGTCCCAAATATATTGGGGGCCGCCTAGGGTATGGGGGCCGCCCTCAGCGAGGGGTTTTGGACTCAGTTTTTGACGAAAATTTTACAAATAGGAGTGACATTTTAATTTGCATTTCGCGAATTAAAAATGCTTAAAGTACTTCGGATGAAGTATTTAAGTTGTCATGACACGGAATGGAACACAGACTAGAATTGAGACAGAAGAAGGAGAAGCGGACTAATATGATTTATGGAATGTGTTCCATCATTCCTAAACCAAGACGTAGATAGTTAAACGATTCACGTTTAAGGGTTTCATAAGAATGTCAATGATGTTGTAGACCGACGGCACTTTTTCGATTGAGATATGTCCTTTATGGACATTATCACGAAGAAAGTGGTGACGAATTTCTATGTGTTTGGTTCGAGAATGTTGCACCAGGTTTTTTCTAAGGTCAATCGCGCCTTTATTGTCGCACATGATCGGAACGTCATCGAGTCGTACATCGTAGTCGATAAGAGCTTGTTTCATCCATAGTGCTTGTTGACATGCCTTTCCGGCGCTTACGTATTTGTCTTCGGTAGTGGATATAGCAAGAGCGGTTTGTTTCTTCGAGAACCAAGATGTTAAACAACATCCTACGAACGTACAAATACCGCTAGTGCTCTTTCGATCCACATGATCAGAGTCAACATATACTACAGTTTCTATGCCGGTCTCCTTAGGATACCATAATCCTAAGTGCGTAGTTCCTTTAATGTATCGAAAGATACGTTTAACCGCTTCAAAGTGAGAGGTTTTGGGAGCCTCTTGGAAGCGGGCACAAAGGCAGATACTAAACATGATATCGGGCCTACTTGTCGTTAGGTATAATAAACTACCTATCATGCCTTGATACTTGGTACTATCTACCGACTCACACTTTTCATCTTTTATGAGTTTGGTATCAGAGGACATGGGAGTTTTCATTGGTTTAGATTCTTCTAAGCCAAATTACTTAAGCATTTCTTTAATATATTTAGATTGATTAAAGAAGATACCATCTTCCATTTGTTTTATTTGTA
>BQNB010090284.1:0-20061 GCA_026074375.1 Tanacetum coccineum | reverse complement strand
GTATTTTTTTTTTTTTTAAGTTTATTCCAACATATAGCCCAACTTTTTTTTGGGCTCTACTTTGGCTCGGCCCAAGTAGTTTTTTTTTTAAAGTTTAGTCCAACATCTAGCCTAACTTTTTTCCCCTTTTTTTCACATGGTTACTTTTCATCGGCCCAAAAAAAAAAAATTATAATCCCTCCCACCCCCACTTCTTTCGCTAAAAATAAGAAGGAAAAAAAATTACGAGACGTGCTTTTATTTTTAACTATTTACAACTTTCTATCGGCCTGGGTAAAAAAAATCTCCTTTATTAAAAAAAAAACCTATTAACTACAATGGCGTGATGTTATGAGACCGAAAAAACTAAATCCGCACAAAATACAATAAGAAAAAAAAAATGCGTCGCAGTAACGTGCGATTATCATTTAATACAAAATACAATAAGAAAGAAAAAATGCGTCGCAGTAACGCGCGATTATCATTTAATATGAGAAAAAAAAACTATTAAAAATGAGACCGAACAAATAAACCCAAACAAAAAAAAACCCCGCAACAATAGGAAATTTTTTTTATAAAAGTACTGATTTATTCAAAAAAAAAAATACTCGCGACATGAGGCTAAAAAATTACAACCCGCGACATGAGGCCTAACACATAAGCCTATATTAAAAAAATAAACTATTAAACATGAGACCGAACAAATAAACCCGCATAAAATAAATTAAAAAAAACGGCTCCGCAAAATATCGCCAAAATCTTCAAATCGGGAAAAAAAACCAGGCCATTATTGCAATCCTCCTGTCATACGTACTTGTTTAATCAACACGTTGCATTAATAGTAAAAAAAAAAAAAAAAACTTTAACCAACACGCCGAACTAACAAATTAGCCCCCGCCGCAACGCGCGGGTTAAATTCCGACTCGTTAAATGAATTAGCATAATCAGATTAAACATAATGCTCAACTCGTACATATCATTTAGAGGATATGAATGAAATATAGACAAACAAAGGGCGCTATTTTCTACTTTGCGAGTATGAACCCCGTGAAAGGGAATGATTTATCCGGTTTGAGTCTGTGGCGGTAGGTTCAAACTCCGAAAATAAGTCTAATAAAAAGCCAGGAAATTGTGGTTAATAGATAAATATTTTTGCAAGTTTAGCAAACTTAAGGGACTGATTTTGTTAATTAGTTGTTATATATCTACTGCGTATGCCGTTCAAAAAAAAATATATATCTACTGCGTACGGATAAGATGAGTGGGGGGCAACAACAAGAAAGAATTGCGTTATGGAGAGCAAGTATTTTTACCGCTTTTGGCATTTTTTGCCCGAACCAAAACTCGTTTAAGCTTTTCATTCCCAGTAGGGGTTAACTCCGGTATTGTCTAAAAAAATTTTAAGTAAGGTTCATTTTAGAGTCATATTCGAGCATAAGCAACCTGAATACTTATAAGATTGGCTTTGCGGGTTTTTGAAAAAATGTCTTGGGTAACTCGGGTTCGGGTCGACTGGATTGACTCGCATAATGAATTTTTAATTTTTTTTTATATAAATTTTGTAAATTATCTATTTAAGAGAGTAAAAGTAAGAAATTTTATTACATTTTACTCATATTCCGGTTGACCTGAACCAGAATCGACCACCCGATTTGACCCGACCTAAATTGTGTAACACCATCAAAATGGGTCGCAGCGAAAATATGTCCGGGAGTGTTACTTCATGTATATATATTGTACAAGATATAAAAGAACAACCTCTAACTGAGTCGTTTTAAAAATGAATCTCGTTGACTTAATTTAAATAGAAATTGTTTAAGCATTGGTCCCATGTAGCATCAAAATGTAATAACTGAAATAGTACAAGGAGATAAATAGTTTGTATGCAAAATGAAATCCATGAAATGTAGTCTTGAAAACTTTGGACTCCATGCACACCTTGTTGCTTTTAGCACTTATTCACTTGAGAAATACATGTTTAAAACTGTCAACATAAAGTTGATGAGTTCATAAGTTTATATAATTAATAAAGTAGGACCGCAAGATTTAAAGTGTGTAATAATATAACACATATAGTGTCACAAAAAAAATAATTACGACTGCACTAAGCTCATGACACTAAAGCTACAACAATGTATGTATGCAATTTAATGCAAAATAATGTGCCCGTGTAGATGTTCAACCCGCAACATCCAAAGTCCGACATGGTATATGTCCGTTAGTTCGGTCCTCTGAAACTAGTAAGCGCTACTTACCCGAACGGGGATGTCAATCCAAAATAGATTTATTTATATCAATCGCGCTTACACAAAGTAATTAACAGTTCATGATAGTGGGCATAGTGGTTTATCGCTACTTAGGAAAACTCGTAATTTTGTTTAAAAGTGTACTTGCGTCCAAATGTAAAACAAAGCATGTATATCACCCCAAGATTTGTAGAATATTGTAAACGAGTAAAGCGGGGCTATAAACTCACATCAAGCAAATGATAATATCGGGAAAAGAATAATGAGCATGGAAAACGATGCACGAAACCCTAACCGCAACCTAATAAAATAAGTCGCTTTAAGAAAATGCAATGCGTACATATGAATATGAATTACACAATGCGATGTCACTCATATATACTCGTAGTGAGGTGTTTATAAAATTATATATGTTAAAAGTTAAGAAAAACGATTTTCAACACTTTAACTAAAAGTAAACTAAAAACTAGTTTTATTTAGTTATAGTCCTAACTTAAAATTGAGCGTATCTAATTCATTTTAAATCCGTTTCTATCCGTTAAACTCTCTAAACGTAGTACTTTCAATATTTCAAGATCTCGATTCGTATACTTAAATTTTAGATGTCGATTTATATCAATTAAGATTCGGACCTGCTATTGCATATTTCAAAGGTCTTCCGAGTTCGTCGGACCATATCTCCCTCGTTTTCTAATGAAATCACGTGTTTTCAGACTCTAAAATTATCTACCTGAATCTAGTTTTCAAATATGCAAGCCAATCGACTCACTTCATTACCAATTAAATGAGACAACTAAAATGGTGCACCTCAGTACATGCTGTCAAAACACAGAAATTTTGTCCCTTGGTAAACGGGTCGTATCTCCTTCGTTACTTATCGTCACACGTTCACTTGGCTCTCAGATTTTAAGTTATTGAGTCCTCTACAAATGTTTCAACTGGCTCAAATTCTAAAAACGCTCCTAACATAGTGATTTTTTACAAATGAAATCTGGTACTCAGAATCCTGTCGGTATTAACTAACTTTTCTCGTATGTGTTATTAACTATAGTAAACGACCTTTAAAAATTCTGAATAAATAGAGAACATCCCAAGACATATATTTAAGTGTACTATAAGCAGTTAAGACCAGAAATACATTTACATTGGTTTAAAAATTCGAACTTAAGTCTGAACATCAAGGGCAGAATATGAGTTTTTAAAAATAAGCTTTTCATTAACTTTTTCAACACCACAAGTATATATAAGTCCTAATATGAACATGGCATGCATTATATATGTAATAATAAGTATGGAAATGATTTTTGTATGCTTACTTGATGATGGAAGTTTTTAGCGCAAAGAAAACCCAAGAAGAACTTTAAACAACCCAAAAACAAGAACCAAACCCTAACTAGATTTTAACCCAAGATTAAATCCTTGCAAGTACTTTTGAGATGACCTTAAGAAACCAATGTTAAGGGTGTTTTCGGCCGTGTATGATGCTAGAGAGAAAGAAGAATTGAGTGTGTTTACTTATGATTTGAAATGGTAAGGTAATCTATCAAAAGGCACATTTTTTATGCTACCATTTTGGCATAGTCAAGACCCCTTTTAGAAGTTACAAGCTATTATAAATACAAATTAGGCAATGGTAACATGTGAAGGATCTTTGGGGTGTGTAAAAGTGCTAAGGGATAAGGGATAGAAAAATAACTAAGCTCCTTAACACAACATAAGGTAATGAGACTTTCAACTTGAGAAAAGTAGTCTTTTGGTGCATCATTTTTGAACCGGCCACATGGGCATGAGATAGAAATATTACTAATCTCCTTAACACAACATAAGGTAATGAGACTTTCAACTTGAGAAAAGTAGTCTCTTGGTGCATCATTTTTGAACCGGCCACATGGGCATGAGATAGAAATATTTTATTAAATTTTTGAATGTGCAATTGTGTATATATGTATAAATTAAGGCATTAAGGGTATTGGGTATGGTGTGCATGCATATAAGTGTCAAAACGCAAAACGTAAGCGGTTTAAGTAAAACTTGTAAAAAAAATGTGAAAAGTTATAAATTATATTCGTAACAATTATATAACACATATTTGACGTAATCTTATATTTGTTTAATGCCCGTTTACGTTAGTTGTTGATTTTTAGTTTAGGCGATTTCACTTAACGGTTATAATTAAAAGTAAACACGTAAAGGTCCAAAGTAAATAAATTTAAGTTTACTGACGTAAAATGACCTGAAAATAAGGATTTGCCACAAATTAACCCGAACGCGACTTATCCAAACTCAAATAGGGGCGGTTTTGGATATGTTATTTAGCCTTGACTCGACTTTGACCCGACCTTGATTGACCCGAACCCGACCAACCCGGCCCGACTAACATCCCTAGCGAAGTAGTAACTAAAATACCTTTGTGAGTTGAAAAGGGAAAAAAACATATTTCCGAAAAATATTACGAAAACTATTATCATTTCTTCAAATTCCCAACTAAATGTGATGGAAATGAAACTTTAAAATTTGCATTACCAATTCTCCTTTTTATTTCTTTTACTTACCAAACAAAAGAATTTGATTCATTTCTATTTCTCTATCTCATTTCCCCCTGCTTGATTGAAAGTGTTACAGGGTAAAGAATGATAAAGATAATCATTAACCGAGGTTGGTTTACTATAATGAAATAAAGCATTATCTAAAAAAAGAGTAATCAACCATTACTCAACACAATGTATGTTATGGTATTGATTACCACATGTAACCGCCAACTACATGTTCTCATCTATGAGTATTTTTTCAACATATTTATTTAAATTTTTGTTTTAAGTTTCCGTTATGATTACATTAATTACATATATACTCCGTTTATAGTTTAATATATCAAGTCATATTCACTTTTCATATTGAGAACATCATATTTGTTGAAACTTAATTTTATAGTTTTGTGTTCACAATAACATTCAAAAGAGATTTTATATGATGTTTTTGAAAAAAATAGCAATCATGTTATTAGTAAGAATTAAGAAACACAAAATTTTATTATTTTATGTTAAATTGAAAAGAAATAATATTTTATTTCTTAAACAATTCAATTTGTTACAACTATTAATTCGTAATTTGTTTTGTCCTCTAATATATAAGTAGAAGTGTGTGTTTTACAAGAACGAACCAAGCAAAGTCAATGATAATTTAATACCCATTGCATTCTATAGTATTCTTATTATTTTTTCTATTGTTATTTTTTAATTTGAACCAAACATGCCTGATATTGTATAAATACGTACTAGCCGTATGTATATAACATTAAGTATCCCGTTAGATGTAAAAATTACTTTAGGAAAAGTAATAATTAATCCTCCGCAGTCGTATCCCAACGAGGGATGAATTTGAAATCCACGAAAGCATTTTGTTTGATGCTTGAATATCTTTTTATTTTTGGTTTTGGATTTTAAAACTAATTATATAAAAATAATAAACTAAATAATACTATATAACAATAAGCAAGCAAATAAACGAAGAGATAAAAAGCTATGTTTGCTAAGTGAATTGTTTAGATCTTTAAGTATGAATTAAATATACAATAAATTCCTTATCGATGAACCAATATCTTTCTAACAAATTATTTTCTCACAACGTTGGCTTATATTGAAAACAACTTTTATCAAGATATCGATTACTAAATTAATGCCTAATTATTCTTATGGCTTTTGCCCGCTCGAATAACCAAAACAATAATCTAAGTAATATAAAAATCACTAATTAATATTTTCCATTTTTTTATTAATCATACTTAATTCACTAAACAATTTATCACTTAACAAACATATGGTTAAACTACTCACTAAGCATACTAAACAACAAATAAGCAAGCATAATCATTTTATACTAAGCTACACTAATTAATTTAAAAAGGATAGAAAATGGGACAGAATTGAAGAACCACAATGATATAAAACCATCCGATCTTACAAACTTAATAAACAAATAAGCTTATCACTTTAAAAGCTTCAACTTCATAAATTAGCAAATAAATGTGTCAACTTTATCTACTAATTACTTTCCTAAAAACTATAAAGATCAAAACTTTATCTATTTATCAACCTTATAAGACCCTTAAGCTTTGGCCTTAAATGATGGAAGGATAAAATTAGAGATAAGACAAGAAAACAAGATATTAGGATAAATAAGCTATAAGCTAAAAGCTTTAATTCTAAAATATAAAGTATTTTGAAATAAAAAAGCTAAAAGCTAGTAGTTCTAGACTAATAAGCTATTTTAAAACTTTTATAAAAACTAGATCTATTTTGAAACTGAAACTAAAATAAAGCAATTAAGCTAAAAGTGATAAACAGTAAGTAAACCAAAAATTATTAAACTAAAATAAGCTTTTAAAACTAAAAACTAAGAAATAAGCTTGATTCGCAAAATAGTATATATATAAAATATATAAGAATCAAATCAATGATAAAAAGATTCCGGAAGAGATATTCCCGGGTCGTATGTCCCAACGAGGCTGCAATTGAAATTTATCCTGGTTTGATGAGAAATTGAATGATGGAAACACTGATATAATTATAACTAAAATTAATTAAATAAAACTTAATTTAATCTACGGGAAAACAAGCAAAGGAAATGGGGATCTTAAAAAACTACGGGAAACAAAATTAGGTATAAGGAAATCCTAAAATTAAATCTAAATTAAATACGGGGAACAGAATAAGGTATCGGGAACCCTAAATACTAAAAATTAAGAAAATAAATGCTAAATTAAATTAAAAATCAAAATTAAATTCTAATTAACTTAACTTGAAAAATAAAGAAAACTAGAACTAAAACGGAGGTCGTTTGAATGTAAAACGAAAAGAAACGGTAAAACGCACCCGGTAAAACGGGTCTAAAACTGAAATTTAAGAAAAATAAAGTATTTAAAACTTACCGGTTTATAAAAATACGGGTTCCTTCTTCTTCCTCTCCTCTAAAAACTGAATTTAGGAAAAATAGAGGCCTCTATACTAAATTTTATATTTTTCCTAGACACTAAATGACAAAAGAAAATTTTATAAAAAAGAAAAATATTTTTTTTTTATTAATTTTTGGATTTTTTATGAATTTTTTAAAGATTTTATTAAAACTAATTTTATTTAAAACTAAGAAAATAGAAAGACAAAAAAAATAAAGTTATTATAAAAATTTCTGAAAAATTACATTAATTAAAAATTAAAATTAAAGTTTATTAAAAAATTGATAATAAACACTTAAAAGCCTCCTAATTTTTATGAATTTATTTAAAGTAATTAAACTAATTTAATTATTAAACCTAATTTTTATTATAAATTAACTTTTTAATTAAAATAAACTACATAATAACTAAAGTTAACCAAAAGGACTAGACAGTGAAAAGGACAACAAGGACAACGGGGTAACAGGCTAAACAACTAAAACACAGGGACTAACACTGGTTGTAAACTGGAAAAAAAAACAAAAGAGGAAATTACACTAAAATGGTCCCTGATGAGAGAACCCGATTTGCAAAGGTGGGTCCAAAGTGTCTTATTAGCAAAAAAAGTACAAGAAAGCCAAAGTTGTAAACTGGTTTAATTTTAGGGGGACTTAGGAGAAACATTTTTCATTAGAGGAGGCTTAAGCTGAAGTGTGCTGAATAAGCAGGAAGGAAAAGTGCCTTTTTTAAAGCTTGCAGCAAGCTTATAAGCTTATTTAAAAGCTTATTTGTTTTTTTTCTTTGAGGCTTAAAAAAAAAAGCTTAAATTAAGATGAAATGTGTGCAACTTAACACTTACCAGCTTCCTACCTGTGCTACTATGTTTACTAAAAAGAAACAGAAAAATTAATTTTAAGCCCTTAAAATAAGCTGAAACAAGGAATTAAGCCAGACGTTGACAGTTATAATATATAACAAACCAGAAAAGGAAAAAGAAAAAAAAAAAAAAAAAAAAAAAAAGGACTTTTAGCTAAAAAATTTAAGCTCTATATTAATAAGCAATCTAGGGAAAATAAGCTGCTTGAACCTAAAAGAATACCTATAAGCTATGCTAATAAGGAAAATAATAACCTATGCTTAATTTTAAAATAAGCTAGAAAAGGCGGGGCTTAGTTTTTTGGTGCTCAGCCCAGGGGAGGACTGCAGGACAAAGGGGATCTTTCTGGAACTTTTGAGCTTTATGGAAATTAAAGCTCAATAAGAGCTTGGAACTTGAATCTAAATTCCAAACATCTCTCAAGGGGTGGTACGGATTTAGCTTATATCCAAAAGTCAATCCATAATATCAGAAAAGCTGGTGTGATATGATGGTTTTCAAAAAAAAAATGAGCTTTTTTCTCCTTTTTTTACTTGAGACAATTTGCAATTTTGGCTTCTTAGACAGATTTTTTTACTTGTGGTCAGAGCAGACTTATGGACTTCTTGTTACTAAAGTTAACTAACTCAATGGTTGAGTTTCTAAAATGGTATAATAAATAAAAGATTGCATCACCAAAAAATTAATCACTTTGAGGCTTAATGAGATTTTAGGTTTTGACAGATTCATTGTCAAAAGGAGAAATGAAACTCAAATTTCACTTTTTTTTTTTTTTTAGACATAACTTTCCTACTAATTTAAAACCTAATAAAACTAAATAAGTTAAACAAAAGTAAACAAATGGTCCTGCCCCAATGGCCTTTAACCTAGTGGACCACTTTTTTTTGAAAATGATTCCTAAAACACCCCTTGAAGAGATTCTAAAGGTTTTTAAAGCTACCTAAGCAGATTTTAACCTAAGATAGCCACAAACTATTAATTATTCAAACAAAAATTTAGCACCAAACCAAAAACTTTACAAAATGAACAATGACATAAGCTGGCAGAATAGCTCGGTTTTAAGCTAATTATGGACAGATTATGCTTAATTTTTAGCAGTTTTATTTAATATATATAAAAATTCTAAGCACTCAATTTTTAACATTAACTAAGTAGTTAGTATTATCTAAGCCCACTATCATAATAAGGCTGAAATAAGCTAGGCTGTTAGAAGGAAATAAATGAATGCAAATAAGCTTGAAAAATGTACAGTGACAGAATGCTTGTGAAAATTTGAAAAAAAAAAAAACTTACAATAGTCCCAAATAGATAGGGAACCTCCTAAGTGCTTAAACAGCACCCCTCTCCTAAGTCCCATATAAATTTTGAATCATATACATTAATGCACCAATGGTCCATCCAAAATTTGGACCCTTCTTCAAAAATGCTTTAGTATCAGCTGCAACCCTTTTTTTTATATAATGGTTTCTTTTTTCTTTAAGGACTTTTAATAGAAAAATTAGTGGTTTAAGCCAGAATTAATAACTGCACAAATGCTCTTAAAATGAAAAAATTTAACTTAGAACTTGCATGCATTAAACTTTAAGAAAAGATTACAAAGGAAGTTGTTTAAATAATGCTTTTACAACTTTTTTCAAGTAAAATTAGGAATTTACATAAGACAATCCTACACTACTGAATATTGGGCCTAGTTATACAAAAAAAGGAGATTGAAGTTTAGCTGAGGCCTCGGGTCTTTTTTGACCCTTATGTTGACTTTTCTTGACTTGAAGCTCGTTTGTTGTTAGTTTTGTGAGGGAAACGGTTCACTTGTGCTTCTTTGGTGAGTATTTAAACTCACACATCCTCTCGCCATCCAACTCCTTGTACCTTTTTTTAATAAAACTACAGGCCCTCGAATTGCATCTTGACTTGGATTGCCACAATAGGATTTTCTAAGGTTTGTTATATGAAGTGGTGGGGGAAGGTGAGGATGTGAGCTGGGTTCAGGGTACTGGAGGTGGTTTTGGTCCGTAGATGAGGAAAAAACCATGGGGAATGGGGTTTTGAGAGTTTTGGCGGGGGTACATGGGGGGGGGGTACTGTGGTGGTTGCAGGTTTTTTTTTTAAAAGAAACGTTGGGGAAGAGGGCAACCCAAGTCCAAGTTTCTCATTCTTTTCATTTCGTTTTAATTAAGGCCTATTGTAGTTTTTTATAAAAAAGGAGTTTTTGGAGTTAGTTCGTACAAAATTGGTTCCCTCCTGTTTATGTGAATTAAAAGAAAAAATTTAAAAGAGTTTTTGATGATATTTGCAAAATGCCCCTTTGTGTTTTTATTATAAAAATTTTAATTAAAAGATTGTTCATTTGGCAGTTTCAGTCCTTTGTTTTCTTTTTTTTTTTTTAGGCTCTTTTTTCTTTTTCTAAAATACTTTTGAAAATTGGCAGTTTTGGTCCTAAGGTTTATAAATAATTTTGAAGTGGCGCTTTTGTTGGGCTTGGGTTGTTTGGCTTATGTTGTATTGGGCTTTTTTAAGGCACCGATATTAAGGTTTTTTGTGAGTGGGTTTTGTGGTGTACAATGGCTGTGAGATTGGCTGTAACTGGGGCTAGGAGTCGGCCGTCTTCCAAAGTCTCACAGTCTTTGTCAATTGCACACAAATGGGCTTTGTTAATGATTGAGGGCCATTTGGTCTTCACAGTCTTCATAGATATACTATTGGGCTTTCCCGGCCATTCAGATGGGTAAAAGATTGCATTCATAGTTATTCTTCAGTTTCCGGCTCCGGTTTGGGACTGCCTAGATTCTTCAAGTATTGGGACTCTGACTTTGACATTTTTGGGAAGAATTTTTTGGCCTTGATTTGATTTTGCACAGTTCTTTTCCATTTCATGCTCAGTTTTGTTTCTTTTTGGGCTTCTGTTTATCTGTTCTTTTTTGTTGATATCATTCCTTAAATACAAATTGCAAAAACAAAACTACTGTTTGGCAAGTTTTTGTCTGTTTTTTTGGTCATTTAGGCTCGTTTTTTTTAGAGGTAAAAGATATGGTAATGTAATTAAGCATTATCAAAGCTTCTCGGAAAAATAAGGGTGCTTCCAAGACTTTAAAGGAATAAGCGAGTTAGAAGACTCATGACACCCCTTTTTTAGCATTCGAATCGAGCATATAAGCAAAAGAAATAAGCAAACCGAAAGAATAAGCAAAACAAGAAGAAAAATGAAATAAAGCAAAAAGCTTATTTTGGAATAATAATTAAGTTTTAATATAAGTTTAGATCTAAATCCAATAAGCCAAAGGAAGTCTTATTTGAAGTAAGAAATAAACTAGGAGAAAACTAGAAGCAACAATAAGCCAATAAGCTAGCTTATTCAAAAATAAGCTAGAGAAAAAGAAAAGAAAAGTAAGAATAAGCCATAAGAAGATAAGCACCTTAATCTTTAAAACATCTTCATTAATAAGCTAAAAAGAGTTGATTACAATAAGCTAGATAAGCTATAAAAGCTTTTACAATAAGCTAAAACTATACTACACTACTCCTAAAACTAACCTACACTACTATGAAAATTAAACTAAAAATCTAACATACTGGAAGTGCAATCTGCGTGAGTTTATAAAGCAAAAGGGTGTGGAGGGTATTTTCGTCCATTCAATACACCATCCAATCTCGTCCAAGAAAAACAGGGGCAATTTAGTAATTACGCAGTCTCAACCGCCACCATAAATGTCAATCATTGGCTGCAACAGCCTCGTTCCACGAACCTAAGATGCCAGCGCACAAAAAACCCGATCCACTAATCCAGCTTTGCCACGTGTACTTTTAAATGCGTTTTTATTACGCAATATAATTCCTCATTTACTAGTTTCTAGTCAACTGAAAACAAATTGTATACTTTTACTGCCACGTGTCTGAATTTGCATGGTTGAACAAAAAGGATAGTGGGTGAGAGTGGTTCAGTTTACTCGCTGTCTTGATTTAATTTGAGGAAGTGAGATACACTCGCTTCAAGTATAGCACTATAGCAGAATCACACATTTATAACTCAAATTTGATCATGGGCTGAGTCTACTTGGTGGGCCGAATTTGCTCTATTGTTTATGGGTTGGTTGTGTAGGCTGGACTTCATGATTTCTAGTATTTAATTAGATTGGCCGAATGATCTACTTGGTGGGCCGAGCCATTATATCTTGGGCTTAGTAAATGCAAGGGTCGGCCCGGCCCTTATAAAGGATACCTGGTCGGCCCAATAAAAGATGAAGGCACCGTTAAACTTGATTTTTCGTGCTCTTTCCAATAGCATGCTCGAGGAATTTTTCCGACTTCGTCTTGATCTTGAAAAATATGAAAACGTCTTCAAATCTTAACCGAAAGTCACCGTTTTTGCTTTATTTTCGATCCCTTCTACCTGCAAGACATAAAAAACACAAACCAAACATATTTGCAATATAACTTTCCATATTTTAGTATTTTTAGTCCTTTTAATAGTGTTTTTCGGGTTATAAATGGTGTGTGTTTTAGCACACATCAAATTCCCCACACTAAGCCATTGCTAGTCCCACACGCAGTGTTTATAAAACACGCCCAGAAAAAAAATTTAACCTTCCCCCCCTTAACTTATGACCCCTCACAATCAAAAAGAACAGAGAAGGTCCATTAAGAAGGTTCAAAAATTGTTTAATTCGCAAGCGCCCCCGTTCTAACCACTTATTCAATAATAAAGAACAACTAAGATAAAAAATTTATAAAATTTATTTAACAAGGCTAAAAGAACGGGAGTTCGTCATCCTCGACTTTCACAATCTCCAAACTAAGCTTAAAACGAAATCACAGTTAAATGTAAGATTAGATGCTAACACTACTCATAAATGCTAATTGTGTACGCATAGCTACTTTTTGCTCTCTTATTCCTAAATCCTCTAAGGATTTTATTATTATTATTGGTGACAAATAAATTATGTCCTTATTATCATAAAGGTGCCCGGTTTAGACCATAAATAGTTTGAAATCCTTTCCTAAAGAGACGATATGGCAAGAATAAGGTCCACATTAAGGTTCTAATTTCGCATAATTTATGGGTTATCCATTTATTTCATCCGAAACAACTCAACTATGAGTCCAGAGACCGAGGCTTATTAGATAACCTCGGAGTCGAAATTTGGTTTTATTATTATTATTAATGCAACAATATTAGCCTTTGGTCCTTTAAACAACCGCAACATTGAGAGCGAACCGACAAGAAACAGTAGTCTTATTTCGACCTTAGAAATTTCCTCGACCTTTTTGAAGGCTGCAACATCGAGAGCGAACCGACAAGAAACAACAAACTTTTATCAGTCTTGGAATCCTTGCCTTATATGAAGACTGAGACATCGGGCGTCCTAATCGACAAGACCCAGTAATCTGACAAGGTAAATTATTATTATTATTGTTATTACCTCCACCCTTTAAACGACTGCAACATCGGGCGTCCTAACCGATAAGAAGCAGTGGTCTTATTTCGGCTTCGGTTTATCACATTATTATTATTTATTATTTTTATAGCTAAATTTCAAGTCCTGCGGTCTTCTAGCTTCCGAGACATCGGGCGTCCTAACCGATAAGACCCGGTAGCGTCCCACAACACTAACAGAACCTCGATGTGTACCTTACTTTCACCAGAAGGGATCTCTACGAAGGGGTTTAAACTAAGAATCGCAAAAACCAAAGTAACTTTATTTATTTAATAATTATATAGCGTTTATTAAGTTGGTGGGAGCAAAAAGCCACAATTAACCTCTATGAGCTCTAAAGAGATCCAACTACTCCACGCTTAACATCTAACTTATATTAAACTCTATCATTTTTCGTTCTTTGTAAAATTTTAAAGTTTAGCAAACGCTTAGTCTCGAAAGCTAAGGGAAAAGCTATAGTGCAAAACTCGGTCAAGTAAAAATATCCCTAGTTCTACGGGCCTACTTATTTATACATATTTAAATATTTTTAACACAATAAAATAAAGCAAAATTTTGGTTAAAACGAGGTTGCAAGTGACACAGCAAGGCACAGGTATGATCAATTTCGATAGAAATCCCCCCTCCCACACACACACTTAGAATGGAACATTGGCCTCAATGTTCAAAAATATTTGGTTTTACCCCCACAATTAGGAAACAAAAGTATTCCCGCCTGTCACGCGGGTGACCCGGGTTCGATCCCCGGCAACGACGCCATTTTGATATCGTATAAATACGTACTAGCCGTATGTATATAACATTAAGTATCCCGTTAGATGTAAAAATTACTTTAGGAAAAGTAATAATTAATCCTCCGAAGTCGTATCCCAACGAGAGATGAATTTGAAATCCACGAAAGCGTTTTGTTAGATGCTTGAATATCTTTTTATTTTTGGTTTTGGATTTTAAAACTAATTATATAAAAATAATAAACTAAATAATAGTAGATAACAATAAGCAAGCAAATAAACGAAGAGATAAAAAGCTATGCTTGCTAAGTGAATTGTTTAGATCCTTAAGTGTGAATTAAATATACAATAAAGTCCTTATCGATGAACCAATATCTTTCTAACAAATGATTTTCTCACAACGTTGGCTTATATTGAAAACAACTTTTATCAAGATATCGATTACTAAATTAATGCCTAAATATTCTTATGGCTTTTGCCCGCTTGAATAACCAAAACAATAATCTAAGTAATATAAAAATCACTAATCAATATTTTCCCTTTTTTTATTAATCACACTTAATTCACTAAACAATTTATCACTTAACAAGCATATGGTTAAACTACTCACTAAGCATACTAAACAACAAATAAGCAAGCATAATCATTTTATACTAAGCTACACTAATTAATTTAAAAAGGATAGAAAATGGGACTGAATTGAAGAACCACAATGATATAAAACCATCCGATCTTACAAACTTAATAAACAAATAAGCTTATCACTTTACAAGCTTCAACTTCATAAATTAGCAAATAAAGGTGTCAACTTTATCTACTAATTACTTTCATAAAAACTATAAAGATCAAAACTTTATCTATTTATCAACCTTATAAGACCCTTAAGCTTTGGCCTTAAATGATGGAAGGATAAAATTAGAGATAAGACAAGAAAACAAGATATTAGGATAAATAAGCTATAAGCTAAAAGCTTTAATTCTAAAATATAAAGTATTTTGAAATAGAAAAGCTAAAAGCTATTAGTTCTAGACTAATAAGCTATTTTAAAACTTTTATAAAAACTAGATCTATTTTGAAAATGAAACTAAAATAAAGCAATTAAGCTAAAAGTGATAAACAGTAAGTAAACCAAAAATTATTAAACTAAAATAAGCTTTTAAAACTAAAAACTAAGAAATAAGCTCTCGAAAATAAGGGTGCTCAAGACTTAAAGAATAAGCCGAGTAGAAGACTCATGACACCCTTTTAGCATTCGAATCGAGCATAAGCAAGAAATAAGCAACCGAATAAGCAAAACAAGAAGAGAAAATGAAATGAGCAAAAGCTTATTTGATAATATAAGTTTAGATCTAAATCCAATAAGCCAAAGGAAGGCTTATTTGAAGTAAGAAATAAACTAGGAGAAAACTAGAAGCAACAATAAGCCAATAAGCTAGCTTATTCAAAAATAAGCCAGAGAAAAAGAAAAGAAAAGTAAGAATAAGCCATAAGAAGATAAGCACCTTAATCTTCAAAACATCTTCATTAATAAGCTAAAAAGGTTGATTACAATAAGCTAGATAAGCTATAACAGCTTTTACAATAAGCTAAAACTATACTACACTACTCCTAAAACTAACTTACACTACTATGAAAATTAAACTAAAAATCTAACATACTGGAAGTGCAATCTGTCTTAAAAGCAACAAGGCTTATATTAAGCCGAGCACATAAGCTCAATATGCTTTTCTTATGAACCGAATCGAGCTAGAGTGATAAGCAAAAGAAAAAGAGAAAAGAAAAAAAACTATTAAGCCAGTAAGCTTTAGGTTGATAATGACTTAGATCTAGAATCGAATAAGCAAATAAGAGCCCTACTCGACTATAAAATATCTAAAAAAGAAAGCGAAATAAGCAACAATAAGCAATGAATTATCAGCTAAAAATCAAACCATCTTTCATTAATAAACTTAAGAAATCTTGTACAATAAGCTCAAATAAGCTGGAACTGGAAAGTAAATAAGCTGAAAGAGATTACAAAAATAAGCTAAATATTTTATTAAGAGAATTCTAAGCTACTACAACTAAAACTAAACTTTAATAATGTTGCATGTGAATTCTTATATAGCCAAATGGAGCGAGGGGTAATTCTGTAATTTCGTTAATCATGCGTAATGGATCGTTACCTAGTACAACTTACATAGTATTCTAGTTCCACCAACAAAAAATTGCCACGTGGCCTTGGATATGCGTTCATTAAACGCAACTCATTTACTCCACACAATCCTCGTACAATCATTAATATATAACAATTTTGAGGGATAAAGAGATGCCACGTATTGCATCAAGACTGGCCAAGGGAATGTTAGTGGAGGGTCACGTGACCATTTGGAATTAATAATAGAGCACGTGTTTGAGGAGACTTGCATCAATTAGTGGTATCTCATTTGCATTACGTGGCAGCTGACGTGGCTGAGGGGATATACCCTCATGCAGAATCGAACTCAAGACCTTAAGGACAAAACCCTAAGTGACACAGATGTGCCAACTATGCTATGCATAGTTTCAATTATATAAGGCAACATTATTTATTTAACCTATTTTTGGCCTGGTTCAGGTTCATATAAGCTAAAGGTTCAAAAAGGGACGCGTAAGGTTCAAATAAGAAAGGTTCGGGGGTCAAGTAAGGTACCGATAGACTCGTAATTTCATGCTCTTTCCAATGGTGTGATCGTGGAATATTAACGACTTCGTTTGAACCTCGATAAACGTAAAAACGTCGTCGAAAGTCACCCGAAAATTACCGTTTTTGCTTTGTTTTCAATCCTTTGTACCTGTAAGACATAAAAACATAATACAAACATATTTGCAACATAATTACTCATATTTTAGTGTTTTAGTCCGTTTTAATGTGTTTTCCGGGGTACAAATGATGTGTGTTTAAGCACACATCAAATTCCCCCACACTTAGCCATTGCTGGTCCCACACGCAATGTTTATAAAACACGCCCGGAAATAAATAATTAAAACCCCCCTTAACTTATGACCCCTCACAATCAAACAAGAACAGAAAAGGTTCATTAAGAAGGTTCAAAAATCATTTATCTCTAAAGCGCCTCTGTTTTAACCACTTATTCAATAATAGATAAAAACTAAGATAAAAATTAAATAACATTATTTAAAAGGTTAGCTTTAAGAACGGGAGTTCGTCATCCTTGATTTTCACAATCCTCAAACCAAGCTTAAAATGAAATCACAATTAAATATAAGATTAGATGCTAACACTACTTATAAATGCTAATTGTGTAAACGCAGCTACTTTTCGCTCCCTTATTCCTAATTTCCTCTAAGGATTTTCTTTTAAAAATATAATGTGAAATGAGATCACTTATTTTATATATATTAAGGCCTTGTTATTATAAAGGTAATCGGTTTAAACCACAACTAGCTTAAAATCATTTCCTAAAGAGACGATATGGTGAGAATGAGGTCCACATTAAGGTTCTAATTTCGCATGATTTAGGGGTTATCCTTCTTATTTCATTCGAAACAACTCAACTACGAGTCCAGAGACGGAGGCTTTATTTAGATAACCCCGGAGTCGAAATTTTTCTTTATTATTACTATTTTTATTGCAACATTTTTATCTCTTGGTCCTTTAAACAACTGACATATCGAGCGTCCTAACCGACAGAGCCAGTAGTCTTATTTCGACCTCGGTAATTTCCTCGACCTTTTTGAAGACTGACACATCGGGTGTCCTAACCGACAGAGCCAGTAAACTTTTATCAGTCTCAGATTATTCTTATTATTATTACTTCCACCCTTTAAACGACTGCAACATCGGGCGTCCTAACCGACAAGAAACAGTGGTCTTATTTCGGCTTTAGTTTATTACATTATTATTATTATTATAGCCAAATTTCAAGTCCTGTGGTCTTTTAACTACCGAGACATTGGGCGTCCTAATCGACAAGACCCGGTAGCCTATTTCCCCACAACACTGACAGAACCTCGATGTGTACCTTACTTTCACCAGAAGGAATCTCTACGAAGGGATTTAAACTAAGAATCGCAAACCAAAGTAACTTTATTTATTTAACAATTATATAACGCTTATTAAGCTGGTGGGAGAAAAAAATCCATAATTAACCTCTATGCTCTAAAGAGATCCAACCACTCCACACTTAGCATCTCACTTATATTTAACTCTATCATTTTTCATTCTTTGCAAACTTTTAAAGTTTAGCAAACGCTTAGTCTCGAAAGCTAAGGGGAAATCTAGAATTTGATACTTGGTTAAGTCAAAATATCCCTAGTTCTACGGGCCTACTTATTCACATATCTAAGAATAACTAAGAGATTTTTTTAGCATAAAATTAAGCAAAAACTAAGGTCAAAACGGGGTTGCCAGGGTCACAGCAGGGCACAGGTAAGATCATATTTTGGCGGAAATCCCCCCTCACACTTAGAATGGAACATTTGCCTCAATGTTTAAAAATATCAGGTTTTACCCCCACACTTAGGAACAAAAAAGGCAAATACAAAAATTTCCAAGTGTGAAAGGGGAAATAAAATTTTATATATATATATATATATATATATATATGATCAGGATTAAGGATTCCCATGATATAAACATGAAGATGATCGGAGACCGCGTGATTGGAGGATTGAAAACAAGCACGAAGGTCTTCAAGATCATAGGGAGTCCTGCAAGCAAAAATGGGCACCCACAAAACACAACAAGGAGAGAAGCACTCCCCCACACTTATTCATTACTAATACTACTACTAAACTAATATATTATTATTACTAAGAAAGATAGAAAGAAGAAGAGAACACTGGTTGCCTCCCGAGAAGCGCTTGTTTTTGTTCGAGTCTCTAGCTTGACTCTAGTGTTACTTACTTTTACTTTCAGGGTCAAATCCATCACCCGATGTAAGGTGAGGATGGTAAAAGCGATACATCACCTCCTTTGGTGAGTATGCAGCAGGACGGGGTGATGGCATATGGGGAAATCTATAAGAAGGTCTCTCCATCACCCACATCATTCCCCCCGATTGTGTCAGGGAGAAGAAACGATCAAATTTTTCCACTTCCCTTAAGCAAATCTGCTTAGGATCGGGAAGTGGTATGACTAGTATGATGGACTCATCAAGTAAAGGTGTTGCCTTAAGGGGGTCCAAACTACACAAATCCTCAAAGTCATCATCAAATTTTTTTTGTCAATTCTTAATGTGAAATTATCATCAAAGTCAAATAGTGGATTTGAATAAGTCACATCAAATGATCTATATATCGAATCAGAATTACCTAAGGGTTTATCGATCACCCTTGGGACTGAGACTGGATCATCGGCTAGTAAATGTTCTAGTTCTTCTATGTCCCTACAAGGATCGAAGTCAATTTCCCTATCCCCCGTTGAGAGGGTGTCTAAATGCTCTCCTAGAGGTAAGTTGATATCTAAATTTTCTTCCCTAACATCAGTGGTGGGCAAAGGTGTAGTAGCAGGCATATCACACTCTAAATCACTATTAAATGTCACCTGAGACTCCCTTGGGATTGAGACAAGATCATCAACACTAGACTTTATGAATTCGTCATTTTTGCTTTCGAGAATAGTGCTAATAACCTCATCCCCCATTAAGAAGGTGTCTAAAGGCTCCATGGTAGCTAAGAACGATATGGATGGTGATACAGGAGGTGTGACATGAGCGGTATAATGATCACTTAAATATTGCTCCTTGTCATAAGTCACCTCCGTGTAATTTTTACTTCCCTCAGGTTCTCCTGCAGGGGAATTGGGTTTTAGAGTCCTAAGAAGTTCCTCTAAAATACGGTTAGTATCCCTGTGTGAACACATAAAATGACTTTCAGAATCTAA